>CAUYLG010001302.1:0-45603 GCA_963573385.1 Cacajao melanocephalus
GTGGCTGTTTGCTATTTAATTGCAATTCCAATATTGGTTGGCAAAAAACACAAAAAAAAAAAAACAAAAAAAAAAAAAAAAAAAAAAAAAAAAAAAAAAAAAAAAAAAGGTGCTCAAGATCACTAATCATCAGGAAAATGCAAATAAAAATCACAAGACATCATTTCACTGCAGTTAGAATGGCTATTACGAAAAAAAAGCATAAAATAACAAATGGATGCAGAGAAAGGAGAGTGTTCATAGACTGCTGGTAGAAATATAAAGTAGTACATCTATTATGGAAAACAGTATGGAGGTTACTCAAAAAACTGAAAATAGAACTACCATGTGATCCAGTAATCCCACTGCTATATATATGTATGTGTGTGCGTGTGTGTGTGTGTGTATACACAAAATAAATGAAATTGGCATACTGAAGAGATATCTGTACTTGCACATTTATTCCACTCCCATGTTTATGGTAGCATCACTGCTATATTTTACCAAACATTGAAAGAACTAACACCTATCCCTCTCAAACTACTCCAGAAAATTGAAGACAAGGGTATACTTTCAAACTCACATTATGAGGCCAGCATTACCCTGATACCAAAGCCAAAGAAAGGCTTGATGAAGATAGATGCAAAAATTCTCAGCAAAATACTAGTAATCTGAATTCCATAGCACATTAATAAGATCATTCACCATGATCAAGTGAGATTCATCCCAGGAATTCAAGGCTGATTCAACATACACAAATCCACAAATGTGATGATGCACCACATCAACTGAATGGCCAAACCATATAACCATTTTAATAGGTACACAAAAAGCATTTGGCAAAATTCAAAACCCTTTCATGATAAAAACTCCAAAGAAGGTGTAGAAGGCATGTGCCTCAACACAATAAAGTTCGTCTATGACAAACCCATGGATAATATCATACTTAACAGGGAAAAGTTGAAAACTTTTCTCTAAGTTAGGCACAAAATGAGGATGCCCACACTTATTGTTTCCATTCAACATAAAACTGGAAGTCCTATTCCCAATAGTTAGGCAAGATTTAAAAAGGCATACGAATTGGAAAGGAAGAAGTTCAATTGTTTCTATTTGCAGATGACATTAACTTACATAGAGGAAACTCTAAAGACTCCAACAAAAACCTACTGGAACTAGTAAACAAATTCAGTAAAGTTGCAGGATATAAAATCAATATAAAATAATCAGTAACATTTATATACACTAACAGAAAATTTTCAGAGAGAAAAATCAAGAAAATAATCTCATTTACAATAGCTCCAAAAAAATAAAATATACTTAGAACTCAATTTAACCAAGAAGGTGAAAAATGTATACATTAAAACTATAAGATATTGATTAAAGAAATTGAAGAAAGCACAAATAAATGGAAAGATAGCCCATGATCATGCATTAGAAGAATTAGTCTTGTTAAAATGTCCATACTACACAAAGGAATCTATAAATTCAATGCAATTCCTTTCAAAATACCAATGAAATCTCTCACAGAAATATAACAAACAATCCTAAAATTTGTACAGAACCACAAAAAAAAAAACAGAATAATCAAAGCAATCTTGAGCAAAAGAACAACGCTACAGGCATCACACAAGTTTATTTCAAAATGTGCTATAAAGCTATAGTAATCAAAACAATATGGTACCAGCATAAAAACAGACAGACCGTTGGAACAAAATAGAAAGCCCAGAAATAAATACAAGCATTTACGGCCAACTGATTTTATACAAAACTACCAGGCATACACAGAGAGAAAGCATAGTCTCTTCAATAAATTATGATGAGAAAACTGGATAACTAACATGCAGAAGAGTAACATTAGACCACTGGCTCACACTGTATACAAAAGTAAACTCAAAATGGATTAAATAATTAAATATATGACCTGAACCTGAAAAAAGACTAAAGAAAACATAGGAGGAAAGCTTGATGAAATTGGTCTGGGCAATGATTTGTTAGTTATAAATCCAGAAGTATGGACAACAAAATCTAAAATATACAATGGAATTATTTGAAACTGAAAGGTTCTGCAGAGTCAAGGAAACAGCAATGTGAAGAGACAATCTACAGAATGGGAGAAAGTATTTTTAAACCATGATTCTGATAAGAGATTAATATTCAAGATATATAAGAAACAAATAACTCAATAGTAAAAGAACCTATAACCCAATTAAAAAATGGGAAAAGAACCCAAATAGGCATTTCTCAAAAGAAGACATATAAATGGCCAACAAGTACATGAAAAAAAAGCTCAAAGTGACTGATCATTAGAGAAATGCAAGTTAAAACTGCAATGAAGTATTACCTCACACCTGCTACAATGGCTACGGTCAAAAAGACAAAAGATTGCAAATGTTGCCAAGGCTGTGGAGAACAGAGAACCCTTGCACACCATCGGTAGGAAGGTAAATTAGCATCACCATTATAAAACACAGTATGGAGGTTCCTCAAAAAATTAAAAATGGTATTACCATATGAGCCAGTGATCCCATTACTGGGTGTATATCCAAAGGGAATGATATCAGTATGTTGAAGAGCTATCTACACTCCAATGTTTACTGTACCATTATTCACCTAAGCTAAAATATGGAATCAACCTAAGTATCCATCAAGAGATGAATGGGTAAAGAAAATGTGGTGTATATATACAATGGAATACTATTCATCAATAAAATAAGGAAATTCTGCCTTTTGTGGTAACATGGATAAAACCAGGAGGACATTATGCTAGATAAAATAAGCCAGGCACAGAAAGACAAATACTGAATGATTTCACTCCTTTGTGGAATCTAAAAATTTGTTCTTAGAGAAATGAAGAATAGAATGGTGGTTACTAGGATCTAGGACAATGGAGAGAATGGGGGGCTTGGAGATATGTTGCTCAAAGGATACAAAATTTCAGTTAAATAGGAGGAATAGGTTCAAGTGATCTATTGTACAACATGGTGACTGTAGTTAATGATAATACATTGTATTCTTGAAAATGCTAAAAGATAAATTTTAAATGTTCTCATTACAAGATTTATATATATATATATATATATATATATATATATATATATGAGGTAATGCATGGGTTAATTAGCTGGATTTAACCATTTCACAATGTGTATATATTTCAAAACATCATGCTATAAACAATAAATACATACGATTTTCCCTGTAGATTTAAAAATAAATAATAATAAAAGATTTCCTAATAAACTGTCTGCATTCTTGAAATGAATCCTTCTATGTCATTAAGTATTATTCTTTCCATCCCTGCTATATTCACTTGAGTATCGTATTACCTAGAATTTTAAATCCATATTAATAATTAAAGTCTGTCTGCTTTCTTTTTTTCCCTTCAGTTCTAGGGTACATATATAGGATGTGCAGGTTTGTTACACAGTTAAACATGTGCCTTGGTGGTTTGCTGCACAAATCAACCCAACAACACCTAGGTATTAAGCCCAGCATCCCTTAGCTTTCTTCCTGAGGCTCTCTGTCCCTCCATCCCCACACCTGACAGGCCATAGTGTGTGCTGTTTCTCTCCTCATGTATTCATATGTTCTCATTGTTCAACTCCCACTTACAAGTAAGAACATGCAATGTTTGGTTTTCTGTTCCTGTGTCAGTTTGCTGAGGATAATGGCTTCCAGCTCCATCCATGTCCCTAAAAAGGACATGGTCTCATTTTTTTTTATGGCTGTATAGTATTTCATGATGTATATGTACCACATTTTCTTCATCTAGTCTATCATTGACGGGCATTTGGGTTGACTCCTTATCTTTGCTATTGTGAATAGTGCTGCAATGAATATATGCATGCATGTGTCTTTATAATAGAATTATTTGTATTCCTTGGGTATATACCCAGTAATGGGATTGCTGGGTCAAATGGTATTTGTGATTCTAGCTCCTTAAGGAATTGCCACATGGTCTTCCAAAATGGTTGAACTAATTTACGCTCCCACCAACAGTGTAAAAGCATTCCTATTTCTCCACATCCTCTCCACCATCTATTGTTTCTGGACTTTTTAATAATAGCCATTCTGACTGCTGTGAGATGGTATCTCACTGCGGTTTTGATTTGCATTTTTCTAATGATCAGTAGTGTTGACCTTTTATTTGTATGTTTATTTTCCACACATATGTCTTCTTTTGAGAAGTGTCTGTTCATGTCCTTTGCCTACTTTTTTTAAAGGGGTTGTTTTTTCTTGTAAATTTGTTTAAGTTCCTTGTAGAGTCTAGATATTAGTCTTTTGGTGGATGGATAGATTGCAAAAATTTTCTGCCACTCTGTAGGCTGTGCTTTTCTTTTTCTATTTGGTTCTGTCTTTGTTGGATATGATTTTCCCAGATAGGCTAGTTTTATAAAAGAATTAAGAGACATTCCTTATTTCTGGAATAAATAAAATTTCTCTTTCTTTGAAATAACTCACCTGTGGAACTTTATGAAGTGTTATTGCTGTTTGTTTTGTTTTGTTGTTTGCTTTGTGATGGAAGAATTGACAGTTGTTTAAAAACTTTATATGGTTATTAATTTTGTACTTTTCTTGAGTTACTTCTTATAATTTCCCTAGGATTTTACATTTATAATATTCTCTGTGTGTGTGTGTCTCCCTCTCTTAAAAATCTACTAGGTTTTTATTACATGGGACAGGAAGTTACATGTGGTGATTTAGACCACAGGCTTTGATGTTAATCTACATTTGAATTATTTACTTGCACAAATAACTTAAACTCTCAGTATTTTTATCTATAAAATAGTACCTACTTCATTAGATTCTTGTATGGATGAAATTAGTTAATGTATATGAAAGTGTAAAACACATAGAACAATCCCTATACTATATTTTGCCATCAATTATTAAGCTTTTATGTATATTTGTTTCCTAGGGCTGTCATACAAAGTATGACACACTTAGGGGCTTAAAACAAAAGAAACTTATTCTCTTATAGTTTTGGAGGCCGGAAGTCTAAAATCAAAGCCTGTAAGACTGCACTCCCTTGAAAGGCTATAGGGGAAGAGTTTTTTCTTCCCTCTTCCATATTTGGGGGCTCCTGGCAGTTCTTGGTGTGTGTCAGCATAACTCTAATCTTTAGCTCCATTTTCACATGGTCTTCTTCCTTGTGTCTCTGTGCTTTTCTGTATGTCCCCTCTATTTATAAGGACATTGGTAATTGAATTTAGAGTCCACCCTAATCCAGTATGACCTCGTCTTAACTTAGTTACATTTTCAAAGATCCTATTATCAATAAGGTCACACTCTGAGCTTCAGGATGGACATAAATTTGAGGAGGAAACTATTCAATTCACTGTATTACACTTCTAATATGCTTTTTAAAGTGCTTTTTTTCTTATATTACTGATTACTTTTGCCAGGAATTTGTCACTTATGGGTCATTTCAAAAGCTAGTTCTGATATGTATTTGTCAGTTTTTCTGGGCTTTTTTTTTCTGTTTCATTTCTTCTTTTATCTATAATAATTATTTAGGCTTTCCAAATGTTCCTTTATTTTGCCTTTTCTATCTTCATGATTTTTCTCCTTTTTTGTCTGACAAAAAGTCATGTAGCTTTTCCTTTGAATAAAGCACTGGGGATATTCTCTACATTGTTAACATGTTTCACTCATCATTACCATTTAAATAGAATATATTTGAAGTTTTTATTTCTGTCTTTGACTAAAAAATTATTCAGTAGGGTGTGTTTTTTTTTTTATGTTCTGCATGGTTTGATTTTGTTTGTTTATTTCCCATTGATTTTAATGTCTAGCCTGATTGAATTGTGATCACAGACTATGTAATTATGGCCTAAACTATTTCTGCTTTCTGTAATATATTGTTTTCTTTGTGCTCTTAAATATAAAAATATTTTTGTAATGTTTCATGAACGTTTAATAAAGCTGTGTGTTCTGCGTAGGACACAAAATTATAGATATAGATAGTCAAACTTACTAATTGTATTATTCAATTGACCTGTTCTTTCATTTTTTGTCTATTTGGTTTGTCAAAGACTAAGACATCTGTAAGGCAGAAGCTGCTACATGCCAACCCAACATCTGATCTTACCTTTCTTCTTGATAACAGAGGGCCTGCCTGATTTTCACATGGGCATATTGACACCCAAAATAAGAGACTACATTTTCCAGCCTCCGTCACAGCTCCCATCTGACTAGGTTCTGGCTGCTATGATTTAAGTGTGTATGGTGGGGGTAGCTCCTCTTCCTCCTTCCTCCCCTATGGAATGTAGATATGATTGCTAGAGTTCAAGAACCATACATTAATAATGGCAGAATAGCAAGATATACAGCCCTGGAATGACTACATCCAGACTCTTTTTCCATGGAAGAAAAATAAGCCACTATCTAGTTTAACCCCTGCTATTTTCTGTTTTTCCTTACATGAAGCTAAAATAAATATCAACTAATACAGGTATGATAATGTCTCCAATTAGGATTAAAATATTGCCAATTCCTTCTTATAACAGTCTTTGTTTTATAAACTGTCATGCTGCATCATTATATGTATATACATTCATGACTCATGTTTATTATAGACTGGCTTTTGTCAGTAAAAGATAACCCTCTTTTTCCTAATAGTTTGTGTGTTGCTGTTTCATTTTAATTTGTCCAATATTAACTTTACTATCTCTAATTTTAATTCTTTGAAAATATCTTTGTATCTAAGGTTTCTCTTCTAAATTTCAAACCAATGCAATCTTATGTCTGCTCCCACCACTGCACTGAAAGTGCTCTTTTTAAGGTCCCTTCATTGCTAAACTCCAGTGTCCTGTTTTCAATCTTCATTATACTTTATCTTTCTAGAACATTTCACACTGTTGTGTTTCAAGATGCATTGTCTTCTGGTTTTGTTCTTGAAGCCCAGAGCCATATTTTAACTACCTAGCTTGTCTCATAGCCATCTCAAAACTGAATTGATTTTATCCCCTCTGAAACCTGCTTTCTTCAGCATGCTTCATTTTAGTTAATGTCTACACAGCCATGCTTGATGTCATCCTTCATTTTTCTTTCTGCCCCACTCTGTATTTCCAACCAGTTACCAAATCTTTTCAATCCTAACTCAAAAATATACCGCAACTTTTCTTAAATGTCTATTTTAGGTCAGACTCTTATTGTCTTTTGTTTGGACTGCCCCAAAATCTTATCTTCATGCCTCTAGTCTGTCTTCCATTCTCTATAAAGCTGTATCAACCCCATTCTCTGAAAAAATAAAACCAAACATATTTGATCTCTTATTCACTTTGCTCTAAAAACAATCTATTGATTCCCTACTGCCAAACTCTATAGTAGGGTGTACAAATTCTTTGACAATTGGACACACTCACTCTCCTACTTTATCTCCTGCTACACCTTCCCCACCCACTTTCTAGGCTCCAGCACAGTAGATTTCTCATACCACTAAAAATATGGCTCTGTAAATCCTTTTATGTCTCCCTAGTTTTGCACATGCTGTTCTCCATATTTTTCTCCATATTCTTTCTCTGGCACACTTTGATTCATCCTTTAAGTCCCAGTTAAAATTTCACCTATTCCATGAAGCCTACCCTGACTCACAGACTGAGTTAGAAATTAATCACTCTCTCTCTCTCTCTCTGCTCTAGACTCTCACTATGCTGCCCACACCACTGCTATAGCACGAATCCATGTTGTGATTATCTTTTGTAGCTTCTATTTCCCTCCTATAGACCATGAGATTCTTGAAACCAAGAACTGTCTTATTTAAATCTAGAATATAGCACAGTGTCTAGCTCCAAAAAGAGGCCAGATTGAAAAAAAAAAAAAAAGATTCCCGGTCCTCAAAATACCCAGCCCCTTCCACCTCACTAAGACCTAAAATTCTACCTTTCCACCTTTGGTTTAAGGCACTTACCATTGTTAATATGTGTCTCTGGAATGGGCCAGAAGTGCTCATTGTCATTTTATCAGACATTTTCCAAAGGGGTATTTAAAAAGTGCATTTGCAGCACTGGCATTTATTAGGGAAATGGGCAGAAACAGACATTATATTTTGTTGGCAGAGTTTTTGTTTCTCTTTTCCACTCTGTCACTCAGGCTAGAGTGCAATGGCGCAATCTTAGCTTATTGCAACCTCCACCTTCCAGGCTTAAGCAATCCTTCTGCCTCAGACTCCCAAGTAGCTGGGACTACTGATGTGCACCACCACACCTGGCTAATTTTTGTAGAGGTGAGGTTTTGCAATGTTGCCCTGGCTGGTCTTGAACTCCTGGGCTGAAGTGATCCTCTCGTCTCAGCTTCCCAAAGTGCTAAGGTTACAGGTGTGAGCCACTGTGCCTCATCTGTTTCTCTTTCAATATACTCTTGTGTCATTTTGGCAGGTAAAAATGAAGTAACTCATTACTTTTTAAATAAATAACCATGATTCTTTTGGTTTAATACACTGCTATGTAGTCCCTCCTTTCTTCCCACTAACCAGACTGTAAATTCCGCAATGACAGGGATTTTTGTTTGGTTTGTTCACTAATACATCCAAGTAAATAATTATTTGTCAGATGGATAAGGGAATGAATAAATGAATGTATGTGAGGGTAGGGGTAAGGTTGGTTATATTATTTGATTTCAGAGTTTCCATACACCTCAACAATCAAAGATGTTGTATTCTGTTATATAACCTTCCCAATTTCCCAATAAAGCCACACTTTAATCTCTAAGGCCTCTTCTACATCTCAGAGTCTATGATTCTGTTATTAGAATCACCCGATGGTGGCATCTGTTAAGGGATGCTAGAGAACAGATGCTTACTTTGGAACATGCCCTAAAATGTTAAGTCATGATGGCATCCTCCAATTGTACCCTCCAAGACAATTACTTATTTATAGTGATGTGTAACTCTCCCTCACAGAGTATCTACTTGGGTGTGGCTTCATCCTCTTATCTTCTTATCCAACATCCTTGCTTTGCTATGCAGTGCAGGGCTCTCATAGTGTGGTGATGGCTAGTTGTTTTGTGATTTGTGATTTTTAAATAGGAATGGCTATACCATATTGTTTAATGTGGATGTAAAGCTGCTGCTGAAGCTCCTGTTGGGTGACTCTGTATATAATAAGTCTAATGTCACTACCAATGCAGCCTTTGGCGAGATAGCTGATACATTTTTCATCGGTCCCTTGCTCACCAAAAATGGGCTTCAGAAAGCATGGCATCCATGTTGACATGGCTGGATCTGAGGACCCACTACTAAGTAGTCAATATATCCATGATAAAACTAGGTCACAGATGAGAGAAATAAAACCCCTCATTGACAAATGGGATACCTCTAGTTGGTTGAGAACTTCTATCTGAATATAATCAGAGCTGGACACCCAGCCTTCTGTAAAGTAGAACCCTACATGAAATTGGCAATTGTGTAGCAATTACTATAAACCAGGTACTGTTCTAAGTGTTCTTCAGCTATTAATTCATTTAATCTTCTTAACAACTCTATAAGGTAGATACTATTATCATAACAATTTTCCAGATAAAAACTGAAGCACAGAGGTTACTTAACTTGGCAATCATCACTCAGGGTGGATGGAGCCAGAATTCAAGCTCGGGCAGTTTGGCTCCAGATCCCATATAAGTTCTGACACTTTAAGCCACCTATCATTTGGCTAAATAGCCTCCTAACTTTCTTGTTGTCATACACCAATATCTCTGTCACTTTCTCAATATCACTCCACCGTCTTTATCCTCTGCTGTTCATTCAAAACTTTAACTGCTCAACTTCCTCTACACACCAATTCCTTCCATCATCTTGGGTGACATCTATGGTAGTATAGATGATCCAGCCAATGCCCTGACCCTTCAGTTATATTTCTAATTAACTCTTTCTTCACCACTGTACCTCAGCCATCCACTCCTACAGCCACACCTTTGACTTGGTCAGTACCAGAATCTGCTCATTCTCTAAAATGACAAATTCTGGCCCCACTCTCTTACCACAAGTTCCTGCCATTCCATTGCATGCACTCTATCATTCTCAAGACAATGAGGCTCTTCTATCTCATTGGGACCACCTGTAAACTGAGCTCTCTGTTTGTACCCTATCCATAGATTTTCCCTGCCTTCACTTCTCTATGATTCAATGATCCATCACATTCCCAGCTCCCTGGATCCATTGAACTCCTATCACACTCGCTTCACAAAACCCTGGATAAATTCACCATTTCCCTTCTCTGCGTCTGCACCCAGTCCATAGAGTGGTATCAGAAGAACCAATAACCTGCTCTCAACAATGCCTAGTGATTCCAATTGTCTTACTTAGCTGGCTCTCCCATTCTCAAAATAATTTTCCCCACTCTCATCAAACCTCCTAGCTCTCACACCTTGAACCCTCCCTCAACAAATGATTTCATCTCTTACTACTATACAGAAAATATAAAAGAGTCAGAAAGAAATGGCCCCAGCTTTGTGCCGAGAAACCTACAAACTTATCTGAATCCATGTGGATACTTTTTGTTCCTTCCTTCATGTTACAATGGAAAATGTGTCCTCTCTCCTTTCTAAGGTTAATCCTGCCTTTTTCTTGATGATCCCATCACATTAGCTCCTCTCTCCTTCTCCTCTCTTTTTCTACTAGTTATTTTATGTCAGCATATAAACATGTTAAAGGTTTTCTCATCTTAAAAACAAATAAGAAAACCCAACCTCTCTTGACCCTATATCCCCACTAGCTAGTCTTTCCGCTTCCTCTTTTCTACAGAATCTCCTGAACTAGTTATTTACACTGTTTCCATTTCCTCACCTCCCTCTCACTCCTCAGTCCAGTGCATTCTAGCTAAAATCAAGGAATCAATCACCATTGTGTTATTAACCCTAGCAGTCACTTTTCATCCTTATTTGCCAGACTTCTTAGCAGCATCAAATACTCTCAATTACTCTCTCTTGAAACATTCTTCCTTTGGTCACCATATTAAAATGTTATTTGAATATAAACTATTCTGAGTTTTCTCCTTTCTCTCTAGTATTCTGTCTCCTTTGATGGCCTTTACTACTACCTGATCTGTAAACACTGAACAACTCCACAGCTCAGTCCTCCTCTCTCTTCCTTTTATTCTGTCTCCCTAGGTGATATAATTCAGTCACATGACTTTAAATACTATCTATATGGTGACAACTTCCAAATCTTGTCATTGACCTTGACCTCTCTTCTGAGCTCCAGGCTTATGTGACCAATTCTCTAACATCTCCCCTTGAATGTCTCACATCTTATACTCTCCACATCCTAAACTGAACTCATATCCTCCCCCTAAGATACATATATCCTTCAGTTTCCTCATTTCAGTGAAATGGTATCACTATTTACCTACTTGTTCAAGCCAGAAACTTGAAAGCCATGTTTGACACATCCCCCTGCCTTACCTACCATATTTGATCTGACACTAAGTTTAAGTTTTGTTGATTATATTTCTTAATTATCTCATGAGTCTGTCATCTTCTCTACATCACAATGGTAACTGGCTTATTCTAAGCCACAATTACTTATTTCTGATATGATTTCAATACACTCCTAACTAGTCTCTCCAATTCTACTTTTCTTCCCCACCAATTCATTTTTCATAGCCAGAGTGATCCTTCGAACATGGATTTCTAGTTATGTAAGTCTCCTTTTTCAATGGCTTTTCATTGTTCTTAGGATGAACTTAGCATGGCAACAAGCCCTCACATGACCACATATAATTGCATAACAGTCTCTATTATTGCTGTTACTCTTTGTAGAACCTCTATGACCGTTGCATTTATTTTATTTCACTTCCTAGAACATACTGTACTTTTGCCTAGATGTTCTCACATACACTATTACCTTTGTCTGGAATATGATCCAAAGTCCTCTCAATCTGGCTAACATTTTACTCATTATTTGTTTCATTTTATAATAACTTTGGTGGAAAAGTTTTTCCAGGCCTCTGGACTAGATCTTGCAAATACTTCCTCTATTTTAACAACTATCACACATTATTTAAATTAATGATTTGTTATTTATCTTCTGCAATAGATTATGAGGCCTATGATAGTAGATAGACCTCATATATATCCACAGTATCTAGCATACACCTTGGCACAGAAGCGATATCCAACAAATATTTGGTAAGGAAGAAAACTCTCTTGAAAGATGATTAAAGTGGCAAAGGGAGAGGGATACTGGAATTAGCGTGAACAACGAATGCTGATGGGTCAGTGATGGGCTCTTACATGACAAGAGAAGTTCAACATACCTTAACAGTGGATGGGGGGAAGTTTACATAAACTTGAACCTGATTAGAGAGAACTGGGAGTTTCCATGACTTGAACTAATGGGCCATGTATTAATAATTTTATGAACTCTTAAATAGGGAAATGCCTTGATTTAAAATGATACTTTCAGAAGATTACTCAAGCAGGATATATTGGAGGTACCAAAACCCAAGGCAAACAAATGATTCAGAAGTCTTCTGCAATTATCCAGGTATGGATCAATAAATATAGGTGTAGTAGTGGAAATGAATAGATTAAATTTAATCCAATTGATAGAGAGGAACTGGCAATTGCACTTAGTGATTTTATGGGAATGGGGGACTAAAGGAGGGAGTGGAGGCCAAGATAACCTTAAGCCTTGAGAACTGGGATAATACAACTTTTAGTTATATTTCACTAATTAAGGTAAAATGAATGTTCTGGTGTATTAGTCCATTTTCACGCTGCTGATAAAGACATATCCAAGACTGGGCAATTTAGAGGTTTAATTGGATCTACTGTTTCACATGGCTGGGAGGCCTCACAATCATGGCAGAAGGAGGAGCAAGTCACATCTTATATGAATGGCAGCAGGCAAAATGAGAGCTTGTGCAGAAAAACTCTCATTTTTAAAACCATCAGATCTCATGAAACCCATTCACTATCACGAGAACAATACAGGAAAGACCCGGCCCTTGATTGAATAATCTTCCACCAGGTCCTTCCCACAACACATAGGAATTATGGGAGCTACAAGATGAGATCTGGGTGGGGACACAAAGCCAAACCATGTCATCTGATGAGATGTAATCAATTTCAGAACCACTGAGTTTGAAGTAATGGTTTAAGTGAATAGATATGGGAGTGACAGGTTGATTTGCATGTCTATGAGAGAAAATGAGGAAGTGCATATAGAAGTGAGGGTTTTCTATTTCATAGTTATTGAATGAATATATGAGGAAGAATAGATTTACAGCTTTCCCATATTGGTCCTTCATAAAGCAGAATCCCAAAGCAGAAGAGAAAATCAATTGAACCCAAAAGCAAGCAAATGAGAAACTGAGGAACAAAAAATATTTTATGTATAAACAAAGACAGCAACCAATGTGGCAGAAGTAAGTTCTTTCTTATCAGTAATTACTTTAAACATAAATTGATTAAACTGTCCAATTAAAAGGCAAAGATAGGCATAACAGATTTGAAAAGCAAGATTCAGCTATATGCTGTCTACAACAAGTAAACTTTAGATACAAAGACACAAAAGTGAAGGGACACAAAAGATATTCCATGCAAATAGCTAACAAAAAAGGGCTAGGGAACCTATAATAATATCTTACAAAATAAACTGTAAGCCAAAAATTATTACAAGAGACAATGAAATACATTATATTTGATAAAATGGTCAATTAATCAAGAAAACAACAATTATAAACATTCAGGCACCAAACAACTAAAACCCCAAATATATAAAGCAAGGATTTAAGGGAAAAATATGTAGTTCTAAAATAATAGTTGGATACTTCGATATCCCACTTTCAATAATAGATAGAAGACAGAAGATCAATAAGAAAATAGAGGACTTGAACAAAACTATAAGCCAAGTAGACGTAAGAGATATATACAGAACATGTCACCTGAAAACAGCAAAATAAACATTGTTCTTAAGTCCACATGGAACATGCTCCAGGTCACAAAACAAGTCCTCAATTTACAAAGACTGAAATAATACAAAGTACCCTCTCTGACTATGATGAATTAAAGCTAGAAACAGAAATCAATAACAGAAAAAAAAAATTTCACAAATATATGGACATTAAACAACAAACCCCTAAACAACAAATGTATCAAAGAAGAAATCACAAGAAAAATTTGAAAACACTTTGAGAAGAATGAAGATGAAAATTCAATACACCAAACTTATGTGATACAGTAAAAGCAATATTCCAACTGACATTTATATGACACACACATACATTTAAAAAGAACAACCTAAATTAATACCCTAACTTACATTTAAGGAACTAGTAAAAGAACAAATTAAATCCACAGCTAGCACTAGGTAGAAAATAGTAAATATAAGACAAGAGATAAGTTAAACAGATATTAGAAAAATATTTCAGAATATTAACAAAAGTAAAAGTTCATTCTTCAAAAAGATCAACAATATTAAGAACATTTAGCTACACTGACAGAAAAAGGAGGAAAGATTCAAATTATAAAATCAGAAATGAAAGTGGGGACATTACTGCCAATATTAAAGAAATAAAAATAATTATAAGATAAAACATTGAATAATTATACACCAAGAAATTACATAACCTTGATTAAATGGAAAATTTATTAAAAACACACAAACTATTAAAATTGACACAAGAAGAAACAGAAATTCTGAAAAGCTCTGTAACAAATAAAGTGATTGAATCACTAATCAATCTACCCCTTGCCCCTTTAGGAAGCCCAGGACCAGATAACTTCATTGGTGAATTCTATCACATATTTAAAGAATAAGTAACAGCAATTCTTATTTAAATCTTCTAAAAAATTATAATAGTATACTTTCTAACTCCTCCTATGAAGCCAGCATTACTTTGATACCAAAGCCAGGCCAAGATAGCACAAGAAACAAAACTACAGACCAACATTACTTATTTAAAGGGACACAAAAATCCCCAACAAAATACTAGTAAACCAAATCTAGTAGCACATTAAAAATATTATACACCATGACTAAGTGGGATTAATCCCAGGAATATAAGGTTAGTTAAACATTTTTAAAAATATTTTAATATCAATGTGATATACAAATTAACAGAATGAAGGAGAAAAACACACATGAACATCTCAATTAATGCAGGAAAAAAAGATTTGACAAAACTCAACACCCTTTTATGATTAAAGTACTCAACAAACTGTGAACCGAAAGCAACTCCTTCAACCTGGTAAAGGATATTTATTAAAAACCCACAGTTAACATCATAATCAATGGTGAAAAATTTAAATCTTTTCCTCTGAGATCAAGAACGAGACAAGGATGTGCACATTTTTACTCTTATTTAACACTGTACAGGAAGTTCTATCAAGAGCAATTAAATAAGAAACAATAAATGATACCTAAATTAGAAAGGAAGAAGTAAAATTATCTCTATCCATAGATTACCTAATTATAAGAAATCCTAATGAATCTACAAAACAACTATTAGAACTAATGAAGAAATTTTGCGAAGTTGCAGAGTACACGATCAACATGCAAAAGTCATTTGTTTCTGTAAAGCAGTAACGGAAAATCAAAAAATGAATTTCAGAAAACAATTTAGTAATGAATCATATCAAAAAGAATAAAATATTTTGAAATAAATTTAACCAAGAAGTTACAAGACTTCCACACTGAAAACAACAAAACACTGCTGAAAGTAATTAAGGGAGAGCTAAATAAATGGAAAGACACAATTGCATCATGGATTAGAATACAGTATTGTTGAGATGGAAATACTTCCCCAAAGCTATCAACAGATTCAATGTACACACTATCAAAAGCCTAAAGAATTTTTTTTTGAAAAAATGGAAATGCTGATCTACCTTTGGATTTAAGAAACCCTGAGCAGCCAAAATAATCTTAACAATCTTCAAAAAGAAGACCAATGTTGGAGGACTCATACTTCCCATGTTCAAAACTTAATACAAAGATACAGTAACCAAAATGGTATGATATGGCATAAAGGTAGATCTATAGACCAGTGGAATAGAATCGAAGGTTCAAAAATAAGCCCATATATCCATGGCCAATTGAGTTTTTACAAGGTGCCAATATCATTCAATCAGAAAAGAGTGGTCTCTTCAACAAGTGATATTGGGACAACTAGATATTCACATGCAAAAGAATGAAGTTAGACCCAATCTCATACCATACTCAAAAATTAACTCAAAATGGTTTAAAGATCTAAACATAAGAACTAAAACCATAAAACTTAGGAGAAAACACAAGAGTAAATCTTTATGACCTTGGATTATGCTAGGGTTTCTTAAATATGACACTGAAGTAACAAAAGACAAACAGATAAATCAGGCTTCAACAAGCTTTGATACTTTTGCACATCAGAGGACACTATCACAAAAGTAAAAAGACAACCTAGAGAATGAGATAAAATATTTGCAATATTTAGATATATTGGATAAGAGACTAGTATCTGGAACATTTAAAGAACATTTATAACTCAACAACGAAAGGACAATCAACCCAATTTCAAAAGTGGGCAAAGGACTTGAATGGACATTTCTCCAAAGAAGATATACAATGGGTGCACAAGCATGTGAAAAGATGTTCAGCATCACTTGTCACTAAGGAAATACAAACCAAATTCTCAATGAGATACCACTTCATACACACTAGGATGACTGTAACCTACAAAATGGAAAATGACCAATGTTGGTGAGGATGTGGAGAAACTGGAACTCTTGTACATTATTAATAGAAATGTAAATGGTACAGCCACTGTGGAAAACAATTTGGTGGTCCCTCAAATAGTTAAATATAGAATTACCACATAATCCAGCAATTCCTCTCTTATGTATATTCCCAAAAGATCTGAGAACATGTATTAAAACATATACCTGTACACTAATGTTTGTGGTGGCATTATTCATAATAGCCAAAAGTTGGAAACAAGCCAAATGTCCAACATGTGAAATATATCCATACAATTGAATATTAGTATGTTGTAAAAAGAAGTGAAGTACTGATTATATGCTACAACACAGATGGACCTTGAAAACATTATATTAAGTGAAAAAGAAGCCAGTCCCAAAAGGTCAGATATTGTATGACTCAATTTTTTTTTTTTTTAAGACAAAGTCTCGGGCTGGGCAAGGTGGCTCACATCTGTAATCCCAGCATTTTGGGAGGCCGAGGCAGGTGGATCACCTAAGGTCAGGAGTTCGAGACCAGCCTGACCAACAAGGTGAAACCCTGTCTTTACTAAAAATACAAAATCATCCTGGTGTGGTGGTACATGCCAATAATCCCAGCTACTTGGGAGGCTAAGGCAGGAGAATCACTTGAACCTGGGTTGCAGAGGCTGCAGTGAGCCGAGACTGCACCACTGCACTCCAGCCTGGGCAACAAGAGTGAAACTCAGATTTAAAAAAAAAAAAAAAAAAGACTCAGTCTTGCTCTTGTCCCCGAGGCTGGATTGCAACAGCATGATCTTGGCTCACTGCAACCTCCATCTCCTGGGTTTAAGCCTTCTCCTGCCTCAGCCTCACAAGGACCTGGGATTACAGGTGCCTGCCCCCAGGCCCAGCTAATTTTTGCATTTTGGGTAGAGACAGGGTTTCACCATGTTGGCCAGGCTGGTCTTGAACTCCTGACATCAGGTGATCTACCCGCCTCAGCCTCCCAAAGTGCTGGGATTATAAGCATGAGCCACTGAGGTCGGCCAATGACTCTATTTTTATGAGATATCCAGAACAGCTGAATCCATAGAAAGACAAAGCAAATTAGTTGTCCATGGCTGGAGGAGGGAGAAATGGGGGAGTAACTGATTCAGGGATACAGGATCTTCTTTTGATATGATGAAAATGTTTAGGAGCCAGGCATGGTGGCTCACACCTGTAATCTCAGCTCTGAGGGAGGCAAAGATGGGACAACAGCTTGAGCTCAGGAGCTAGAGACCTGCTTGGGCAACATAGCGAGGCCCCGTTCTCCACAAAAAGAAACAACAAAAAACAAAAAGACAAAAAATAAAAAAAGAAGAAGAAGAAAATGTTTTGGAACTAGATAGAGGTGAAGGTTGCACAACATTATGAATATACTAAATGCTACTACATTGTATAGTTTAAGATGATTAATTTTATGTTTTGAGGCACTTCAATACAAAAAGGCAGAAAAGGAGAAGAAAGGAAATTAGCAGTTAGTGAGCTAGTACTATATATTAGGCTCTGTGCTAAGCTTATGTATTATCCAATTAAATCCACTAAATAATGCTGTGAGTCATTGTTCCCAGCTTACAGACAAGCAAACCAAAGTCCATGCAACCTAATTTCCTTAGATAATAAACATGAATCTAGAAATCAAACCCAGGTCTGTCTGACTCCAAAGCCTACACTCTTTACGACCACCTACGCTCTAGGAGACTCCCATAGCTAGCCTCTCATTACTCTGTCCATAAGGACTTATGTCTTTGATCAGAATAAAGCATGGCCCACCAACTATTCCTTCACAATGACAAATTTTCCAGAGAAAAATGCTGAAATTAAAATTTCATTTTTGCACCAAGCCCTCTCTGATACCAAAAATTGCCCACTCTTGAAATGGTGAGAAAAACAAACTTTCATGGCCCTACTCGCTGCCTCCACAGATTTTAGAAAACATGATCTGCAGTTGGGGTAATTTTTAGGAGCTTCAGGAAGTCCTCATCCCAAGGACATGCATGTTCCCTCATGCTTGAAATCTTTTTATTAGAGATAGAGCCTTTTACCCCACAACTAGAAGAAAAGGCTGAAGACAGATCTACTCCTTGGAGAGGGAACACACTAGTATAGTGATTAGGACAGATTATATCATTCCATAAGGGATAGTTTTTAATAAGCTGGGGAGGGGGCAAGCAGTGTAAAGACTAAACCTACTCTTCCTGAGGTCCCACAGAGTCAGTCACAGACCAGCAAGATGCAATTGGAGCCTTCTCTGTCACTATCTTGCTTCTCAATGGTACAATATTCTGCAATATCCTGTGATTGAACTATACTTTGTAAATTTGCTCAGAGCTGGCCCCATTTCCATTGCTATTATTGGTGAGAACAGCAAAGTCCATAGCTAATACATGAAGTGTAGCTCCATTTACACGTCTTTTATTAAGATTAATCATTAATTAATGTAAGACCTTATCCCTTGATTATAGGGATCCCATTCTGATATAACAGTTTAAATGTTCTCTTGAAAAATGAAAATTATTTTTCAATTACAGTCATTCATGGTTCCAATTCAGGCAAAACTTTTATTTAAATAAATAATTAGTCTTGGCAATAGCGTCATAATTTATGAATGTGTAAAGTTTGAATGTGCTAATTCTTGGTCGCTGCATTAGTTTTTCAAGTGACATGTTGCTATATATATATGTGTGGTATTGGGCTAGGAATTATCCAAAGCAAATAACACTGATGCAGTCTTGCCTGGATCCCTGGAAACTTACTTTCTAAGGCAGGAGCTTAGTCAGCTGATTTGAACAGATCTTCCACACTTCCTCCTGCGTTTTTCTTTGCTAAATTCCTGGTCAAAATCCTACAACTTGCATTAGTGTTGTTTGATTTCCTGGGGTAGGGATAGTGCTGAGTGTTAAAACCCATAATCACACTGACAAATTTTTTCAACACTTCACAGCATTTTAAGAATCGCCTCTTTTTACATTCCATTTCTTTTGCTTTTGCCATTGTTGAGTATTTCTCTAACATGCAGGTAGTTAGAAACTGTCCTTGGAAACAAAAATTCTGCCTTCAAATTTGCTCAATTTGTTACAGCCTTTGTGACGTTGTGGTCATTTTTATGCTGGGTACATTGTTACGACACAAATGCTACATGTGGAGAAGTCATAAAAAAATTATTGTAGGGCTATGGTAATTAGCGAGACAAAATGCAATCTCTCTAAGGCAGAAATTCAAAGAATAAGTCACTGTTGGGGGACAAATAGGAAACAGAAGAGAGAAAAAGCCAAGTTGGATTCAATCCAGAAATTGGTTATCTATGAAAATCAGTAACCTTTTCCCTTTGGGGAAAGAAAGGTCAATAGTTTCTTAGCATATTGAAGGCTGTAATTATGCCTTATAGATCTTTGCTATAATCAATACCCTACTCATAGTGTGTGCTTGAGAAGAATTTGATGGTAACCAGAAGATGGTAATGTTGATAACAATGAATTCTACCTTTTATCAAAACTTAACTAATTTAGGAGGGTTCCTTTTTATGTTGTTTCCTCACAAAATATTCAATATTTTCTGAGACTTTGTGCAATGCAAAGCCTGGACACGCCATATGGGTAGAATGAAGGTTAAAATATGGTCTTTGTAAAGTGACACTACCTTAAATTGCAGTCATTCTGAATGGGGAGGGTGTAATTTCGCCCGCCAGTGGACATTTGGCTATGCCTGGACACATTTTTGGTTGTCACATATGGGGGTTGGGTTGCTACTGGACCCTAGTGGAGTTGCTAGAGGACAGCCCTCTACCAAAAGAATCATCTGGCCTATAATATCAATAGCATCAAGGCTGAGAAACCCTGCTTAATGACTGGGAAAACCCCTCTCTGGGTTCCTCATAACAGTTTCTCTTCACCTATGATATTACATTAAACTCTGGTCTGTATATACCATTTAAAACTATGGTCAAGGCTGTTAAGAAGATAGGAGAAAAGAGTGCATCTCAATTATATTTTAATAGTCATATTTGTCATGACATTTGAATAGGCCAGGCCATGTGAATAAACCTAGCCTAGAAACTAGGTAATTCCAGGCTTAAATTATTCAGATAGTTGCTTCCATTTTTGGCTTAGAACCACTTTTGCAGATGTAGTGTCTAGTTGCAAACTACCCTGGGAGACATACACTCTCAGCCACCAATTGGAAAGCCAGAATATTCCCCTATTGACAGAGAAGATGAGCCACCCAGCCCCAAGGCTGACAAGCAACCTAGACAAACTTGGGTCCCTGCGTAAGTCAGCTATCTAATTGCACTAGGAGATACTCTGCTAGGTTTGTTCTGGAATTCATATAGTAATGCCTGGCATTTGTATGGTACTTTTAACCTTCGAAATAATTTTTCTTTATATATCCTTGATCTGAAGAGGTTAGAAGGAGAGAGCAGGAGCAGAGAAAGAAATTTCAGCCTTATCCACAATCCACTGAGAGAGCACGAAACTACAATCCACTGAGAGAGCACGAAACTTCAGAAGCACACACAATCCTCATATATTAAAGACAATCGCACTCTATATAGAGCCTTTGAAGAAAACAGCTCACAAGAATAAGGATTTCATGATCCCTGAGCACTGCTTCTGGTTGCATCTGGGCTTGAAGTGGAAGTCCCAGCTGGACTGCACTTTGGCTAAAGAAAGGGAAATGCCCTCAAAGTTTTATCCACAGTCACATATTCTACTCACCCTCATGCCAAAGGGAAGATGGCTTAATCACAACATAGATCTCCCTTATTTGGGATATACATTTGGGTATATTATTTGTTTGGATATATTAGTTTGCTGGTTCACAGTAAAATGTCTTTGAATGAAAGGCAAAGAATCAAGTAATTTTTTTTTCCAGCGACCCTCTTGGCCAATCTTGAGAAACACTTCCACAAGTATGTAAGCTGTAAGGAGGTGGAAGCTCCACCCACACTTCTCCCTCCCGACACCCCTCCCCATCGACACAAACTCTTCATCGCCCAGGGTAATCATTTTCTTTTCTCCAATGCCTTGCTCCCATCCAAAAGCTAAATACTCTCCAGAATGTTAAACCCCTCAGGACTAGGAGGACTAAGGACAAAGGGAAAATTTGCCTTGCTTGGTCCAAACGACTTTTCCAACGTAAGGTAGGAGGAGAGTGCCTAAGGCTTGCAGTAAACATAACTAATACCAGCTTCACAGGCTCTGCAATGAAAACACTCAGCTATTTAGGCAAGGGAGATGGTTCTGGCTTTTTCTGGAGCTTAGACTTAGGCTCCCAGGGCATGCATGCAGAGGGGGTTAAAGAGCAGCAGGAGGTACAGTGGAGCTTTCTCAGAGCTAGGGATTGTTCTGAGAATGGGTAGGGAAAAGGGTTTCAGGTACCAGCCCAGAGTCCGGAAAGGCAGAGACTCACTTGCTGCTTTCCCAAAAGAGTGAGAAAGGGAGATAAAAGACAAAGCCTAGATTTGGGGCTGTGCAGCCGGACCATGAGATGCTGCCAGCTAGCGGACCTACGCGCCTGCAGGTTGCAGGTAGAAGTCTCAGGCTTGTGGCGGGGGTGGGGCTATTTAGCCCCTTCCAGTTAGGTTTAAGAGGGTGGGCATTCTGGGCGCCAGAGTATAGGGTGAAAGATGGAAGTGGAGAGGTGCTTCACGTGAAAGGAAGGCGTAAAGATCAAAGAGTCACCCAAGTGTCCGGAGATACCGCCCCTCTCCCCCCACCACAGACACAACTAAGCAACTTAGCCCCCCCATCCTACAATATCACTATCCCTCCCTGCATCAGTCTAGGCTGGATCTTGGGAGACCGACCCTATGAATGAGAAGGGCATGGATGGGAGAATTAGGTAGCTCCAAATAGATTAAACTAGATCTATCAGGGATCGAAGCCCACCCGATAGGACCCTGGGTCAGTTCCTGGCGACTCAGTGCCCCGCTGTCCCGCTGTCCTACCAGCCACCCGCCTGCGCTCTTGCCGGTTCAACTCCCCTTCCCCCGGAATGACCTGCGGTCTCTGGAGCAGCCTGGCCACCACCAGCCCAGAGCCCAGAGCCCAGAGCCCAGAGCGCAAGCTGAGGGTGGTGGGCAAAGGTCACTGCCCGAACCAGGAGATACTCAGGTCAAGGAGCAAAGAGAGATTCTGCTAGCCAGAGGATCCAAGGGGCTCCTGTCCCCTCTATCCGCACCCGCGCTTAGCCTCCCACCTCCCCTCCGGTCTCTGCCACCACCCAGGGAAGGGGGAAGTCTGGGGAAGCCAACGAAGGAGACAGAAAATTCCGTACCGAGGGGGGAGAGATGAGATGGTGGGACGGGACAGCAGGGGTTGACTTGGGGCTGCGGCTGCGGCTTCCTTCCACCCCTGGCCTCTGAGCTGCAGAGAAGGCAGGAGCTGCTGCCCGTGCCGCCTGCCCCGTCCTCCCTCTTTCCCTCCCCCGTCCCCGCCTCCCCCGCCCCACCCCGTCCGCCACAGCCTTTTGCCGGGAGATCGAGAGAGGCTTCGGGGCTGGGGGAGGTGAGGGGTGCTTTCGCCTGCCTACCACGGTTGTCTCAATCTCTCTCTCTCTTTCTCTCTCTCTCTCTCTCTCTCTCTCTGTCTCTCTGTCACACACACACACACACACACAGACACACGCACACACACACACCCCACATCACAACCGAGACGGGCTGTCCGCAGCTCTCAGCCACGCTAAAGGGAGGAAGAGAACAGGAGCAGGGGAAAGCCCGGCGCAGAAAGAAGGGAAAAGGAAGAGCTCAGGGTTGAACATTTTTGGAGATTGGGGTGGGGAGGAGAAAGGGAGCGTGCCTCCTCGATTTTCCCCTCCCCACCCCTCTTTGCTTTTCTCTCCCCTTCCCTGTATAGCATATTCCAGAAACGGCAGCAGAAGGGGATAGAAACCTCTAGTGTAGAAAGGGATTTGGAGGGGTGGCCGGCGTTCCCGCCAGCCGCTACCTAACAGCTGGAGCTTGAGTGTGCAGGTAAGAGTGTGAATGCCGCTCTCTCTCTCTTTTTCTCTTTTCTCTTCCCTCTCTCTGCATCTCTCCCTTCCTCCCTCCTTCTCCCTCTCCTTCACACTACAGTGTCAGCTACCTCTGTCAGTTTCCCTGTGTCAGTTTCTTCCCTAGCTCTTATTGTGTGTGGCTGGCTGCGTGAAGGGAGTGTGTGCGCTTGAAGGAGCTCAGGTTGGGTTAGAGAGCTGGGAGAACACGGCAGGGACAGTGGTAGAGCAAAGAGTTTCGGGGCACTGGCGAAGGCGAAAGGTGAAGAGGGCTGATCTTTTACAGGGAAGTTTGGGAATAACTGAGTATCCAAAGGGAAGCCAAGGTAGGAGTCAGTACTTGCGCTCGTCTCTACACCCCGCCCCTTTCTCTGTGCTCATCCGCCCGCCCACCCGTCAGCCTAGAGGCCCCAGGCTGTCCCAGGCGGCTGCTGTTTGCGCGCTGCGAAAGAGGAGTCCGGCAAGGCACTGCACCTCGCATCCTGGCCGGCGGACACCCAGACGACACAGGTCTGATCCGGAGAAACCACTTGGCTCAGGGTAAGTCGACAGGCGGCGAGTGCAGTCCATTACGCTGCCTGAGCGCTGCTGAGGGACAAGGGGCAGAAAAGTGCATGTTGAATGAAGATGCTGGGCTGGTGCAGGCTGAGAGGTATTGACTGGCTAGCTGTGGGCTCAGGGTGGCAGAGGAAAACTAGCAACAGATTGTTTTGGAAGAGGAAATGCAATGCGGGGAAGCTCTAGGGGTGATAGGACAAGGTGCTCCTTGGCAATGACCAAAAGCATCCCTTCACTGGGAATATTTCCCCGAACTACAGCTCACAGATTTGTCCTATCCCTGCACAATGATTTGCTTCATTCTTGGGTAGATTTTAAGATCCCTGGGGATCCCAGGCCTCCTTAAAATCGATTAGCGTGGCCCTCCGACCAAGGATACCTGCCCTTTGTCAAAAGCCACCTTCAGAAATAGAGAGCCAGGAGCCGGATCATGAAGGTTCAGGAACCATGGTCCCCATTTACCTTCTTTGTCTTGAATCCTTCAAACTTAAGAAACGGCCACGTTTGTTTGCCTGGCTTCCTTAAAGGAACCAAGGAATGCAAATGGAGGGGCATCAGTCAGATCTCTGTTTCAAAGTAGACACCACCCTCCCTCTCTACACACACACTGGCTTGGACAAATGGTCATGATCATGTCCCACATATGCAGGTACTGAGCTGAATTCACAGATGCTGATCTTTCTCGACTGTCTCTTAGAATGAGACTAAGAAAAGGGTTTTTCCCTATTATATCCTGGGCTCTTTGGATCACAGTCATGTACCTGGTGATGGTCAAGTGTTTAGCAAGGTTATTACTCCCTCATGAAAAGCCTGAAGTGGGGAAACCAGCCTGGAAGACAGAATCTCTGAACTTTACCCGAGTTTATTATAAGAGTAGGAGAGACACAGACTAATCAATAATGCTCCTTTTAGAGATTGTGCATGTTAGCCCTTGGCTTCAAATGAGAAATAATTATTACATTGACATGGCACACCTAGACCCGTTTTTTTATTGCCGGTATTTATCTTCATGGCATTTAACAAGAAAGACAAGTTTATATATCAGCATTCATAATTGTCTATTGTTAGTCCCCTAGGTTTTTTTGATGTTCTCTTGATGATTTATATGATGTCTCCTTACACATAAACTCTTTAAAAACAGAAATATAAATGATATCCCATGGTACCTTTCATCATGTCTTTCAAATCTGCTAAGAAGGCATGCTAATACAACTGCATAGTATGAAGTTCGTTTCAAGGCAAATATATAGTCTGGTATAAATGAAACCCACAGGGTCAAGGAGTCTCTGAAGCTCTCTCTGTGAGGTTGAAGGAAGAATTGAATGCTGCCTAAAAATCCACATTTTGGTCCCTGGAAGATGCTGTTTTCATAAACTTTCACTGTATATATAGGGAAAGAGAGAGAGAGAGAGAGCGAGAGAGAGAGGAAGGGAGAGAGAATCTGTGTGTGTGTGTGTGTGTGTAGTTTTTCAAGGACCTCAATCAACACCATACAATGTTGGCTCTGTGCTTTTGTAACAGAGGGGAGCAGGAGGTGAATTTGTGCTTCAAACGCACCCAGGTTCTTCTGTTAAACTTTCTATTTATTACTGCGTTACCAAAATGCAATGAATTGCCTCCTTCCAACTCAGCAAATAAGAGAAACAGATTTTGCATTAAGTGAAACTGTTTATATTGCATCAGGCAATTTGTTCCAATGTTCACTGCTGAGGATTACTCAAGTAGGCTCTGAAAAGGTGCCCATTCTGTTACTTTTTAAAGGCAACCATAAGTAAGAATTTTCTTAGGTTAAAATTACACATTCTTGTAGATACAGCAAAGACCGGGTTGCAGACAGGTAAGAAAGAACTGGCAGGGTAATAATTGGGGAAAAACTCAAAATTTCAACACAAATGAAGCCTAGAGTGTAGGTTTTTCTCTGTTCTTGGTGATATAAGTATCTGGTTGTTAAAATGAGTCCTGATGGTCACCCAGGGGACAAGCAGGTCAGCAGGTTCAGGGATTCAGAACCAATGTAGCCCCCAGCTTTACTGAAACAAATTCACCTGGCTTCAGTATACGTTTCAACATGAAGACCTGAACCAGATATCTGCCATCCTTCCCAGCTGTAAGAGCTATAATCCTAAGATTCTGTTCTTTCTAGAGCTAACAACTAAAACCAGAATGGCACGCAGAACCACAGTACTTAGAGAAGACTAGGCCAGGAAATTAGAGATGCAGAGGGGAAAAAGATGAGAGGAATATGAGAGAACCGAAGATGTTTTGAAACAAACGGAAAGAAAACTATCCAGGTGTTTGCTTTGGCTGGGAATGGAATTAATCCAGAAATCAACTCATACGTGATGCATCTTAAAATTGCCTGTATTTGACTTGCAAACACTGAATAAACAATGATAGAATTCCATAGAACCAGGGAACTGGGGACCTCGGAGTACATTTTCAGTGTTGCCATCTCATTTCACTCCATACAATATTAAATTCCAATCTGCAAGCCATTCAGGTGCTTAATTATTGAATGGATATTTCCAATGTGTCATGCTGCTTTCCTCTAGCCTGTTTTTGAATATTCTAATTTGTCTTTTGCCATGGCTCCATTACTGAAGGTGGCAGATCAAAGCATTTCTGCCTGCTTTACTTCTGCCAAAGGTTCCTGTTTTCACCTTAGTATACCAAGCTGTTCAGATGCCTCCTGCTAACTAATGAAGTATATATGGCATAGGATCTCTCTCCCCAAAGCACTGTGCCACAAATGTATTCTTGTTATAGTTCTGTAATTCAGAAGTCTGACACAGGGATCACTGGGCTAAAATCAAGGTTTCAGCAGGACTGCCTTCCCTTCTGGAGGCTCTAGCAGAGAATATACTTCCTCACTCAGATTGTTGGCCTAATTCACTTCCTTGAGGGTATAAAGCTGAAGTTTTAATTTCTTTGCTGGCTATCAGGATTATTTCCTATTTTAAGGACTGCTAATTATCACAGCAATTATATCTGAAAAATCTTTTTCACCATGTAACATCATATTCACAGGTTCTGGGGATAAGGGTGTTGACATATTTACGGGGTGGCCATATCTTGTCTACCATAATCTTCTATATGTTGAGTGCTACAAATACATAGTCTTAAATGAAATTCACTACAGTTTCTATATGATAGGTATTATTATTATTCCCATTTAACAGATAAGGAAACAGGATCAGACGAGTTAGCTGATATGTTTAATACTGCACAACTTGTGAATGGTGGAGGCAGGGTCACAGTCTCTCTTCCTCCAAATCTTGAATTTTCCCTATTAGCCTACATTATGCAGCTGCCTCATTGTTGGAAAGCTCTTTTGGTGGTTATTGTTTCACTTGTTGTTGTTATTTTGCTTTGTGTTTTATCTTTTTATTCAGATTTTTGAATAGTCAATTTATATTCATGGTTTAATAATCACAATGTGTAAAAAGGTATTCTGTTTTCCATCTTCATGGTTGTCCCCACCCCTCCCTCATTTGATTTCTTTCCCTCTAAAACTTCTGAATGAAAATAAAAGCAATCGTGAATATATGTACAGCAATACCTTTACATTGTAACAAAATGTCTCAAACTACAGCTCAAATCCATTTTGTCCTTTTGTTGCATTCTCATTACAATGCAACTTTGGAAGAACCAACATCTGTGTTAAGTGACAGACCTTTGGGACAATCGGTTACCTAAGCAACTGGTGACTCCACCCACTTTCTAAAATGCCTTATAATCCTTTTGACCCCATGATGCTCACTTGAATACTCTATACATTATATAACCTTAATGCCTCAATATTGTTATGTATCCCATCAATTTTATCTGATCATCCCAGTGTCCTGGAATTTTAGGAAACACAAACATGAGAGAGAGACAGTGAGAGACAGACACAGAAGAAAAAGGAGAAAGAGATAGAGAAAGCAGAAAAGGAAATAGAAAAGAAAAAGAAGGAGGAGAAAGAAGAAAAGGAAGAGAAAGAGTCAGAAGAAGAGGAAGAAGAAGAGAATTTAGATGAGGAGGAAGGAGGAAGAAAAAGAAGAGGGAAAGAAGAAGAAGAAGAAAAATGCCCACAGTGTACAGTAGGAAAAAACATACATTTATGAAATATATTTTACTATTATTCCATATTGTAATGAGGTGATTATATTTTAGCATAAATAAGTGTAATGTCTTATTTATAAATAATCTTTGATAAAATAGACACAGCTATCTATTTTGCGAAAGAGCATAGAACTCTCACATAATTACAAACATTGAAACAGACTACCATATGATTGGGTACCATCTCATATAGCACTGAAAACAAAAGATGATAAGTTTGGTTTAAACAAAGAATTGAATAAAGCTAGAACCAAAATCAGTATACTAGAAGTAATTATTTTGTCATTCTTACTATGAACATTGTTCTTTAGCTGTAATGTAAGTACCTCTTCTTTCCAGCATAGCAGTAGCATACAATATACACTTGCCTTCTAGTGACACAAAACAGAGCATTTCACCATCTTCTGTTGTTTTTTTGTTTGTTTGTTTGTTTTGTTTTTTTGCTACCCTTTAAACCAGTAGTTTTCCTCCTGTGGGCAGTGATTCATTAATACACTGTGAAATAGTTGATAGCCACTATTTTTAAATGAAATAGAATAAAATAGAGAAATGTGAATCTCATGCAGTAAGAGTAAGCATTGTTTCATTAATCTTACTTTACTAATGCATGTGTGTGAGTATGTGCACACATGTACATGTTCATGTTTGTGTATAAAGCTCAAAATAAAATGTTTTTCTTGCTGTGGGTTATTGTCCAAAAGTTTGAAAAATATTGCTTTAAACAATTGGAACCACTGGACAGATGTTATATTTCAGAATCCTTATCAATAAATAAATCTCTGCCAACATCTAAAAACCTTGACCTTCCTGAACATATTTTTCTAACTCTAAGGAGATTCCACACTGTCCCTTGGCATTGTAGTCCCCAGTTCCTGGCAATGCTCAGAAAACAGCAAGCATCCAAAGATAAACTAAAAATCCCATAAAAATGGGAATGCTTTTCCTCTGTGATGCATGAACATCTGGAGATTTGTAGCATCTCTGGATTTGGAACTCAGCTTCCTAGTTGTCACTTCCATTGGCATCTTATGGATACAGTAGCTCAGGAGACCCTAGTCAGTGTTGAACATGGCCTGAAAGTTTGCAGCTTTTATAAAATATTTAACCTCAAGAACCAACAGAAAACTTTATACTTTTGATTGTGCTGTCGTCTTTACACAGTGGTCATCTCCAGAAACTTTTCCTAGATGAGTAGCTTTTAGTCTAATAATAAAGACCAAGTAATGAAGAAAAGTTGACAGGAATATATAATGTATATTTGTGGATACATCCAGGAAAAGGCTGATGAAGTAGTGATGGGTAGGTAAAGATTGTCCCAGGATGTCTGATGTTGCAAAATAGAGGATTTTCACATTTCTTATGGGGCAATTATGCCAAGGAAGAGAAAAATGAGAGGGCTGGAAGAAAGGATAGAGACAAGAGAAAGGAGTAATTAAACAGTTTGATCCTCAAAGTGGTAATTGAGCCCCTACTATCAATCACTTGACAAATATTCATGCAGTGTGCACTAGATGGAAAGCACTGTTGGGAATGCAAACATGCATGCCCAGCCTTTTCCCTCTAGGAACTTACAACATGATCAGAAGTGAGTGAGATGATGGGAGCAAACATGAAGCGAAATCCTGGTATGGCCAAATAGGGCATTATGCTTTAAGCCATTTGTGGAAATACAGGCCAGTACTTCCAGGAGATATAGTGGGGAAGTTTGGTCTGCAGAGGCCTTTAGATGTCAAGCTGTGCTGGATTTAATTTAGTGGGTGAAAGAAAGATACAAAAGGATTTTGAGATTTAAAAAATGAAATAATGATAACAATGTTTGGGAATGATTATTCTAGAAATGGTGTATAAGAAGGTTTGGTGGAGGAACAAGCAAGGGCAGGCATACCAGTTAGGAAGCAATTATAGAAATCTAGGCATTAAGAGTAGCACTATGGTTAAGTACAGAATCTGGTCCAAATTCATCTGGGTGTGATTCTAACTGTGCCACTCTGAGCCTTAGTTTTCTCTTCTATGAAAAGAAAAAACTAAAAATACCTGCCTTAAAAGAATACTGTGAGGTTGAAATGAGTTACATGTACAAAGCACTTAGCACAATACCTGGCCATAGTGAACATGTGCACATTAACTGTTATAGTGTTATTATTGTTGTTACTGTAGTGGTGCATCTGGAAAGGATGGGTTATAAAATATACTGTGAAGGAACAATCATGGTGAATGGCTGTGTGATATGCGATGAAGGTAGTCAGAGATGAATGTAAGCTTTACCTCCCTGCTAGGTAACAGAGAAATGATGCCATAAGAAAATGTGAAGGTGAGGTGAGACAGGAAGATAAGACGTTGATAATAAGTTATCTTATCTTCCTGTCTCACCTCAGCTTCACATTTTCTTCTGGCATCATTTCTCATAAGCGAGTATTGAACAATGAGAACACAGGGACACAGGGAGGAGAGCATCACACACTGGGGTCTGTTGGGGGGTGCCAAGGGAGGGACAGTGGGGTGATAGGGAGGTTGGAGAGGGATAACATGGGGAGAAATGCCAGATGTAGGTGACAGGGGGATGGAGGCAGCAAGCCACATTGCCATGTGTGTATCTATGCAACAATCCTGCATGATCTGCACATGTACCCCAGAACCTGAAGTACAATAAAAAATAAATAAAAATAAAACCACCTTTACTGGAAAAAAAATTTAGATGTGACATTGGAGCTCAAGAGAAAGTTTAGGAATGAAATGAAAATTTGGAAGGTCATAGATATAAGTATAAAACTTTTGACCTCTGGGCTGGGAGCAGTGGCTCACGCCTGTAATCCCAACACTTTGAAAGACTGAGGCAGATGGATCACCTAAGGTCAGGAGTTTGAGACCAGCCTGACCAACATGGTGAAAACTTGTCTCTACTAAAACTATGAAAATTAGCCAGGCATGGTGGCACACGCCTGTAGTCTCAGCTACACAGGAGGCTGAGGCAGGAGAATCTCTTCAACTCAGGAGGTGGAGGTTGCAGTGAGCCAAGATCACCCCACTGCACTCCAGCCTGGGCAACAGAGCAAGACTCTGTCTCTTAAAAACAAACAAACAAGTTTTATCTCTAAGAAACTGATGTAAAATCTCCAAGAAAGAAAGAAAAGACACAAAAGCAGATAGTTAAGGTTTAATCTGTGGCCCATGTTTAGCGGAGGGAGAAGAGCCACAGGAAGAGTGATTGAAGGAAAAGGAGACTTGTGCAGGGCACTATAGGGAATTTGCCAGAAGAACATGACCTGCTCAGTACAACTTATAGACTCAGGACAGAAAGAATGATAAAGTATGAAATATGTAATAATGACATTCAATTTAAAAATAGAAATTCTCAGTTTCAAAACATACCTTATTTTGTTGACTAGAGAAGTCAGGAAGGCTTCATAAATATTTTTGCCCTTGAATGATGAGTGACATTTGGAAACATATCAAGGAGCACATTTCAGATAGGAAGAATTATATGATCAAAGGTGAAGAGTTAGAAACAGGCACATCAAGTTTAAGAGAGAGAGAAGAGATCAATCTGACAAGAGTGAAGGAAGGAAGATAAGGCAAGGTAAGAGAGGAAAAATGTTGAAATCACCCACACAGCTAATCTCAAGTCCCAACTGAGGGAGATTTAAAATGTTCCATTTCATCTTAGCTTTAAAGCTGGATGTTTCATGTCATTTTTTTTTCTGACATAAAACTGAACTCCCAGCTTTCTCACATAAATGATTGAGTGGACAGTGATGGATGCTGTTAACAGGAATAAAAAATGATAGAAGAAAAATAGTAGCAGGTTAGGGTGAGGTGATATGAAGGTGGAAAAGGGATGATGAGTTATGTTTGGGACATGTTGAAGTAAAGGTGCCAGTGTGACATCCAAGCACAGATGTTAAACAAGCAGTTAGATAAATGGGTTTAGAACTCAAAATAGAAGTCTGAGCTGTAGATATAGATTACAGAGTCATTATCCCATAATAACAGGACAATAATAGCAGTGATGATGAAAATACTTATGAAGTATATACTATATCAAAGCCATGGTTCTAAGAATATTCCAAATAGTAAATCACTTAACCTTCATAACAACCTTATGAAGTAAATGCTATTTTTATCCTCATTTAACAAAAGGACTAAAACCAAGGCTGAGAGGTCACATGCCCAAGGTCACACAAGTGGTATCTATTGGAGCAAAGATCTAAACCCAGGCAATTACAAATCCAAAGTCCATGCTCCTTGTTACCACCTTAAGAGTGAGTGTTAGAACTAGAATCACTTACTCTAGCAGAGCAGGCTAAACAATGAAATAGGTCAACTACTGATCCTTGAAAATACCAATATTTCAGAGGTAAGTGGGAGAAAAGAATTTTTCAGGAAAGACTAAGAGCAGTCATAGAAATAGAAGGAAAACTAGGAGTGAGTGATGGCCTAAAAGTCACTGGAGGCGAGAATGCCCAAAAAGGGGAGGGGTATTAGCAGCATTAATAGCTACAGCCATTGGATTTGACAATTCAAGGGGCTTTGAATAATGTAGTAGTTAGAACAGGGGACAGTAAAGCACAAGCCATGGTCAAAATTGGGCCCACCATCTGTTTTTGTGTGGCCTCAAGCTACAAGTGATCTTCACATTTTTTAATGCTTGGAAAAAAATCAAAAGAAAATATATTTCATGATGTAAAAGTTATGTGAAACTCAAATTTCAGTGTCTATGAATAAAGTTTTATTGGAACACAGTCACTGATACATTGATGTATTGTCTATGGCAGCTTTCCTACTACAATAGCAGAGCTGAGCAACAGAGAGCATATAGCACAAAAAAATTAAAGTCTTCTCTATTTAGCCCTTTACCAAATAAGTTTGCCAGTCCTTAGGTTAAAGGATTAGCTGTAAGGTCAGACTACCTCAGCTCAAATCTGAACTCTTCTGCTGACTACACAATGTGACCTTGAAAAAGTCACCCAAATGCTCTAATGACCATTGTTAGTAAAATGGAGATTAAAATGGTATTTATTCATAGTATTATTTTTATTTATTTATTTTTGAGACAGAGTTTCACTCTGTCACCCAGGCTGCAGTGCAGTCATGTGCTCATGGCTCACTGCAGCCTCCACCACCCCAGGCTCAGGTGATCCTCCCAGTTCCCCGAGTATCTTGGGGTACAGGCATGCAACATGAAGCCTGGCTAATATTTTTGTTTGTTTGTTTTGTTTTTGTTTTTGTTTTTTTTTTTGAGATAGAGAGGGGGTTACACCATGTTGCCCAGGCTGGTCTCAAATTCCTGGGCTCACATGATCTACCTACTTTGGCCTCCCAAAGAGTGGGGATTACAGGAATGAGCCACTTATCAATCCCAACTGCATAGGATTTTTTTGAGGATCAAATAACACAATTTGTGTAAGACACCTAACACAGTGCCCGGTGCATAGTTAGAACTTAAATGTCAACTGCTGTTGATTTTTGATGTGGTGGAAATGAGTGACGGGGATAGAAGCCAAATTGCAATAGGTGGCAATAGGAATTAGAGATGTGGTCTATGCATATAGCAATTATACTTTTGAAAATTTTCACAGTGGATTTGAGGATGGAGGAGGAAGTAACTTTGGTTAGGGGGGAATTTTCAATTTTAGTGGAGAGACTTGAACACAGGGAAGAGGAGAAGTAAATGAAAATTGAGCATCTGGGAGGAAAGAAAACAAAATAACAACCTGTTGAGGTAGGAAGATCCAGAGTAGAGATCAACAATTAACCTTAGAAAGGAGTAGGAACAATTCTTCCTCAAGAAATAAAATCAAGTTGGATGCAACTATAAAATTTTACATGAGTTGGGGGAAATTCATATTTCAAAACACTCTTTCCTCTATGAGTTTGGAGATAAACTTTTCTGTTATGGGGCATGGGTAGGGGAACTTGATTGAACACTGGCTGTGGAACTTTCAGAAAGAAGTTGGCCCAGGAGATTCCAAAGAGGAGTATGTATAAAATGACCCTGTGGGCTTGATGGAGCTTGGAAAATGGAACTTGGTGGCGCCAATCTGCACAGCAATGTGAATTACTCTAGAACTGCTGAAAAACCTGAAAGAAGAAATCCAGAAAGCAGAGGGGTGAGTTGAGTCATGACTTTTAGTCATGTTGAAATATTTGGAAAATGTAATGCCACCATTGGCAAACATTTGAATCCCATACCAGCTTGTCATTGGAACCACTGGCTCTGGCTTGGTCTTGTCAAAAGGCTCTGCAGCTTGCTCATCTTTATCCTGCCTGGTGTGGTATCATGTTTGCACAATGGCACAGCCTACCCAGACACTTCTGGATTTCTTTCTCTGAAATCTTATTGCAACATAACAGAGACAGACGGTACATTGGAAAGCTCAGAGGAGGAACATAAACTGAGACTTTTGTGGAGAAAGAATGATATTGCTGAAGGATGGGGGCTAGTGCTATAGAGTCTGAGTATCTTTCAGGACTTCATGAGACTAGCAATAAAATCCCTATTAATTTATGAGATGCAGGACACAAGCTTTATGGTGTCCAGCATAAATCCAAATAAAATGCTACAACAGCTGGTGTGCTGGGTTTGGCTCCCTTGAGACTCCAGGGGTAAAGTTAAGGGTGAACAGGTAAACTCCTGTCTGGGCAAACTAAGGGCAAAGCAGAAGTGGGGGAAGGAGACATTGCCTGAGGAGGCTACAGATCCAGGGAACAAATACTGTGGCTACAAGTTGAAATGGCAAGAAATAAATGGAACAAGTGTTCCTAAAAAGGTGCCCACTGAGCCCCCTGGAGACTTGCAGTTCAGCTGAAATGTAGCCAGGGCAGCTGTGAAGATTCCATTCACACCTCCTCTAGAGAGCGTGCCCCTTCTGCGAGGGAAAGCGGGCCTCTTGCAGGCATTTCCCAATCTTACTCTGACCTTTTGGCCTGGGACTCAGACAAGCGTGCATTCCCCTTAGAGGCTTCCAGGCTCGTTTGGAGGTCTGCTAAAAGGATGTAGAGGGCCAGTTTGCATTCAGATAGCACACACATGCCCAAAGCACTTTCCCATCCAGCATTTTAAGCAGACGAGGATGGTGTCGAAAGCACTATATTGGGGGTCAAGAGTCCTAGCCCTGCTACTTACTAGGAGTGTGACCTGAAGCAAAACACTAAGCCACTCTGAACCTCAACTTTTAGCATTTGTAAAATGAGGATAATAGTAGTGCTGTCCTAATAGAGCTGTTGGGAGGATTGAATAATAGTGCTTAGCACAGAGTCTGGCTCATGATAAGCACTTATTAGGTGCTGTCTTCATCCTCATCATCCTCATTTAACATATAAATAACTTGAAGTGTGTATTATGCTTGAAGCCTGGCTCTGACATTTATTGGTCACAAGACCTTGGGCAGGTCACATAACCTCCCTGAGCCCATTTCTTTCTTCTCAGTCTAAGGTAGACTTGGCTGATCATACAAGATATTGTGTGTGAAAAGTATACAGTACTTTTCAAATGCTATAGTATTTGTTATCCTTTTCAGAGAGCATCACCTCTTTTTAAAGACAGGGAAAAGAACTGGAGAGGTAAAGGCATTTACCCAGTGAAGCAACAGCAAACCTGGAATGAGACCCCAAAGCCCTCTACTCACAACCCAGGGCTCTTCCTAATTACATTCTCTGAGAGCAGTCTGGTCTTGTACTCAGAATAGAGTGTTCCACGTGGTCCCAGCAGTGCAGGCTGTGCTGATGTGTGTGCTTCTCTGTTGCTCATCAGCCAGAAGGCAGCAGTGCTGACCTGGCCCCTTGAAGGCAGATATCAGAAGCCAGAACCTGAAAGCTCTTTTGTTGCCCTTGTAGCAAGTGACTAGCATTCAAAAATAGAGAGTTCTAACCATCTTCACACCCAAAATACTTTCTTCTCCCCACTACCACCCAACCTTGGTGTCTGAATCCCCATCATTTAAGCTTTGTTCCTTTTAAGCTTCAGTCTTAGTTCAAAAGGTGAACTCCCTAGGACATGCATGCAATTCCTGCTACCAAGAATCAGCTATCAGAGCAGCAGTACGAATTCAATTATTCAGTGCTTTTTCTCTCTGCAAGTGGGAAAGAGGGAGATTTCAAGTACAGGACACTACTCAGTCTTCCTGGATAGCCAGAACAAACTATAGACAGCAGGAAAGATATTATAAATGGAGAGAGGCGCACATAAAGAATAGGTTGTAAAAGCAGCCCATCTCTACCCATTTTGAAAGCACAGGAGCAGGACAGATAGAAGAGATATCCCTGGAATGGTGAAAAGAGCATGCGTTTGGAATGGCAAGGTCAGACTTCCAATATTACGGCAAATTTCCTAACCTGTCTATGCCTCAGTTTCTTCACCTGTAAAATGGAGTGATCATATCATCTACCTCACCAGATGGTTTTAAGGGTAAGAAGAAGAAAATATGTGTGTGAACATGCTTATAAATCAATGCCCAGATCTAACTGATCATTAAGGATTCAGTTAACTTCTCAGAAGAGGCTCGAGGATGCAGTGACCTTGACAGTTAGGTGGCCAGGTGAGATGCACCTGGCATTCCTCCCAGCCCCTTCACTGTTAAGTGGAGCATTTCATGCACCTGCCATGTTTCCTCTCAGAGTCTGCCTCTCTTCTCATCTCTGGCAAAGTGGAAGCATTTAGTAGCTCTCCCTGGTCAGAAGTAGGTCTCAAAAGCTCTGATCTGAGAGCAGTGGAGGCGGGCAGTTGGCAGAGGGCAAGGCTCTTCTGAGACTGAATGCCATCCCACTGGCCAGCTGTAGCCTCCAGACAGATATGGAAGTCCTGCCACCAACCTAGGGAAGCAGAGACATTAGGATGACCTCTCAGTGACAAGACTCTGGAGTCATTAAAGCAGTGACATAACTGGCCTGCCAAAGCTGAGACGGCAGACACACAGTCGAGCAATATGGCAAAATAGTTGTCTCAATGGATAAATAAAGCAATATATAAATAATTACTGAGGCTATTAGCTATATTTTATCTTCTCCCCTATCCTGCTTCCTGACACTACTGGATTCAAAGGCCCCAGAGGGGTGCCAGTCAGAGTAAGAGCAGTGACAAGGGAAGGAATGGCTAGGGCCAAGGACTCCAGTTGACCAAAGGTTATTGGGGGCCCTGCAAAATGTCTACCTACAAGTTCCAGAGACCCCTGAGTCTTCTGTGATGATAGGAGGCAATAATGGGCGAAGAGTCATCTCTAGTGAGGAATGGAAGAGAAATGGGATTGCTCATAGGACAGAGAAGTACCTAAGGCCCACTTATCAGGGCATGCCTTATCCCTAGCCACTACAGAGGTGACTGACTCTGGGCAAGGCTGAAGCTCTAGGTATGTGTGGGAGGTAAGTTGAGGAGGTGGTAGGGTGCTGGGCTATATAATTACACTGAAGAGGCATTCCCACCATTTCCTTCTCTTTCCTTTTATTAAATAAGCCCTGAACTGAAAGTGACAGAAATGGGGAAGATCATGTATGAACAGGTAAAATCAGAGTTGGTAAGGAGGCAACAAGGCCAGCCACATTATCCCTCAAACTGAGCAATTTAAGTTTCTTTGTACTCTGCCCTAAACTTTATTTAATTCATTTTATTAAACACTTGGTATATTCCAGACACTAAGTGCTTTACAAATATTGACTCTCATAATGCTCATCACAGCCCTCTGAGATAAAGACTATAATAATTCTTATTTTACAGATGAGGAAAACAAGAGACAGGGACATTAGGTAAATTGTTTGAAACAACACAGCTAATAAATGGTGACACCAGGATTCAAACCCAGGCTAGCCCAGTTCCGGAGAAGAGACCACACTCTTCACCTCTATGATATGCTGCCTGACAACTTACATTCAAACTGTACGCCTACCATATTCTGTTGATATTTGATATTTATTAGTAGGTATCGACTGCCAGTCTAAGCACTGATGGTAGGTGCCATGAAGGCCAGGGCCAGACCTTTCTGGTTCACCACCATATTCCCAGGGCCTAACACAAGGGCTTAATGATTAAAGGAATTCATAAATGAAATATAGATTTCATGAGTATTCAATGAAAACAACTAAATGCCAAATAAAATAATTATAATCATTTGAGACAGGAGCTATTTTCAACATATGTGCAGAACTGTAGATGACTCTGAGCCATAGGAACACAGAAGCAGAAGGGTTTGGTTCTGCCTGGAGACGTCAGGGAGTGCTGTACAGAAGGGATATAACATAACATTAGAGCTGGGACTCAAAGAAGTAGGTATTCACAAGCAGAGAACGGGCATCAGGTAGAGGTATTCTAGGCCAAGAGAAAGGCATGAAAAATGTCAGAGCTCTCTGGGGACAGATAGTCTGGTGTGGTTGGAGTCTAGGATATGCACATGGGAGTAGCCAAAGGTACCTTTGGAGAGCAAGTCAGAGGCCTACTGGTCAATTCAAACATGATCCTATAGCCAGAGCAGAACAATCAGCCAACTTTTTTTTTCTTTTTTGGAGATAGAGTCTTGCTCTGTCATGTAGGCTGGAGTTCAGTGGTGCCATCTTGGCTCACTGCAACCTCTGCCTCCCAGGCTCATGCAATTCTCAAGCCTCAGCCTCCCAAGTAGCTGGAACTACAGGTGTGCGCCACCACTCCAAGCTAATTTTTTGTAGAGACGGGGTTTCGCCATGTTGACCAAGCTGCTCTTGAATTCCTGACCTCAAGCAATCCACCTGCTTCAGCCTCCCAAAGTGCTGGGATTGCAGTTATCAGCCACTGTGCCCAACTCCATCAGCAAACTTTTAAGTAGGACAAAGATATGATCAGATTTGTGTTATGGAAATGTCATAATCCTCAAGGGAAAGATGGAAGAGACCATGAAGCCAGGGATACCAGAAAACAGGAGGTTTGATGGCAATATCCTGAATCCAGGAAGGAGATTATCAGAGGCTATATCAATAGCTCTTGGTGATAGGATGTGGAAGAATAAGGGAAAAGGAGGTTTCAAGAATGACTCCCAGTTTTCTGGCCTGGGAAACTGGATAGATGGTGTTGCCAAAAATGGATATGAAATATGTGAGGTAAGTTAACATGAGGGTGATGATTAATTTGGTATTGAGTATGTTGAGTTTAAGGTATGTGTAGAAGGATTATATACCAGTGGTGATGCTCAGTAGGAAGTGTCAAATAGATTTTAAGCTCAGGAGAGAGACATAAAAAATTAGATTTGATATTCATTGCTGTGCAAGATCAGTCATTGAAACCATGTGTGTGAATGAAACTAATCTTTTTTTTTAACTCACCTAGACCATGATTTGATCCATCCTGTGATGAAAGGAAACTCTCTAGGTCTTAGGATGAAAGAGAGTTATCTTCCCTTTCGAAGACTCATTTTTAAACTTTTCAGTAGAGAGAGTATTCCTGATACATTTCTAGATGCATAGGGAAAATCAGTCAATGATTATGGACAAGACAGAGGTTTGGATCCCATTCTGTGGGGTTGAGCCAAAGATTCTGGGTACTTCCTTTGCATTTTGGAAGCCAGCTGTCAGAGGTATATGAAGCTGGCACAATTGGTAGCAGCTCTATGGTCTCCACATTGCAGGAGGGAATATATCTCTCTTCCAGTTGCCCCCTACACTTGTTGACTGACTGGCTATTGTGGCCCAAAGCAAAGGTTGGCAAATAGCCTTTCCTCTTCAGAGAAAAAGAAAAAATAATTAAGAAAAAGGGCATTTTTGCTAAAATGTTCAGTGAACTTTGGTAAGTAATTTATCTTCTCCATGGCTTGAGATATAATGATAGCTACCTGATCTATCTCACAAGAAAGTTGTGAGGATCAAATGAATCATGGATTATGAAAATGCTTTTTAAAATATGCTATGAGCAAAATATATTATATTTTCAAGCACCAAGATCCCTGGGCTCTGGTTTCCAATCCTTCATTGTTTCAGTCAAAAATGGTATTTTACTTTGCCTTCGTTTACTTTCCTATATATGACAGAAGTGACCAGAGAGCTTTCATATTTTGGAGTGTGCGTGTGTTTAGGGGGTAGGATGTGTGCTGGCTTATAGACAAACTCAATTATCATAAATGACTTTAAAATAAGTAAGCACTTAAAAATGCTAAGTAGGTTTTTTTGTACTACCTGACATTATTCTTTTAATCTTTCACATCCCTTCCTCCGATATCTTTTTCTTCAAAGAATTCACTCAAGTATATACTACTGAACCCAATCCCCTATGAGAAAGGGGGAGAATATATTCCTGTGCCCTGATCTAGAGGCAAAAAGTACTCCTTCATTTAAATTAACAAAACAAAAATAAAGCAGGGGGTTGGGGGCTAGGGAAGGGATAGCATTAAAAGAAATACCTAATGTGATGACGGGGTGATGGATGCAGCAAACCACCATGGAATGTGTATACTTATGTAACAAACGTGCACATTCTGCACATGCACCCCAGAACTTAAAGTATAATAATAATAAAATGAAGAATCTGAGCTTTAAAACAAAAATCTTTTAAAAATTTCATTACTTGTCTATGGCTGCATAAAAAAGTAGCAAATTTCAGTCCCTGAAATGTTTACAGTTCTCAAAGGCCAAAACAAGCATAAAGACATGAGCTAATAACAAACAGAGAGGCTATGCCACACAGATAAGTAAGGAAGAAAACATGCCAATAATAAAAGTTATTCAGCCCCTGAATGGATTGCCTAGAAAGGTAATTTTGGGCAGGATACACAGACATGAAATCTGAATGAAACGGCAAGACAGATGAATTAGGAAACAATGGAATTGATCTGTCATAGTTTCAGTTGGCTCTACAGGCCAGAGTTAAAACAAACCAGTCTAGAATCTCTAGGTCCCTTCAAGTCTCAGAGTCTCAATATATAATTATATGAAATGCACTGAGACTAATATTTTTGCAAACCAGGCTAAGACATCATTCAACAACTTCTAAGCAGAAAAAAAGTCATTGGTAATGCCACCACCATTCCTCAGTCTTATGCACTAGAAATTGAAGTCATCCTACCTTCTACCACTCCTTTGCCCCATATATATAAATAAGTCACGAAGCACTCTTCATTTGAATTCTACATTTTTTGTTGTTGCCTATCTTGCTCCATTTTCCACTGCTATTACCCTACTTACTGCCCTTATCTGCAAGCTAAGCCTCCGAGCTGGTCCAACTGACTCCAGTCTCTCCCTGTCAATCCATCCTGCCCAGTCACCAGATTCATCCTCACTTGACATTACCCTTCTACCTTCAGTAGTTCCCCACTACCTATAGGATAAAGTTCAAACTCTTTTCCCATGGACCCCTAGACCTTCCATTGTCCGGCACCAACACCATTTTGAGTATGATCTTTTCCTATAAATCCTCTGCTCTAGAAAAGCTATTTGCAGTGTCCCCCAGCACACCCTCTGCTTCCTCTAGATTTACCTATACCAGTATTGCAGCAAGAATATAGCTCCTATTCTAAACTGCCTCTCAAAATATTATCTGTCCTTCAAGATCCAGCTCAAATTCTACCTCACCCAATAAATATATATTGCATGTCTAGTATGTGCCAGGCATTTTAAAGTCTTCGCTAGCTTTCCCAGTCTTTTATTACTCCCTCCTCTAAGTCCATTGAGCAGTGTCTAAGTATCACAATTGGACCTTTGTAGTGATTACCTTATATAATTATTAGCCATTGTTTTCTGTCTTAATGTTTTTTGTACCCAAGTACACTGTAAGCTTCTTGAGAGCAAGAACTTGGTTCTGTATTTCTTTCTTCCCTCACCCCTCACTCCACACCTTGCAAGTAACATATTGCTTTGCATTTTGTAGAAAGGAAATTTATATTATTTTAATTTTTTTATAACAGCATATTTCCAGTCAGAAATCTTATTTACCTGAGATAGCGTTACTACAACAGTATCAAAAGAGCCTAAATGAAGTAAAGCAAAGTAAAACCAGTTGGCTATTTTGGTGACAATACAATTAAATTCTAAGTCTAGAAGGAAAACATATCTGTTCTGGTTAAATGGAATGGCCTGGGGATATAAAGAATGCCTATAACATATAGGAGAAAGACGAAGATGACTATAGCTCATAAAGGAAAATCAAATCATTATATCATTGGAATAAAGTGTTCCTGGTTTTAGACAGGAGAACTAGTTCAAAACTTTCAGTGACTTCCAGTTATGGGTTCCTTGCAGATTGAAAAATTAGTGTAAAGAAGGAGCAAAGAGGTGGCTAGCACCAGAAGAACCTGCTTCTGGACTTTTTTTAATTCCCCTTCTTTCTTTCTCCTACTATTTTCTCCCTGCTACATTTCCAAATACCACTAGACCCCCCTACACACACATATGTTTTTTAATGGTTGTGTGTGTGTGTAAACAAGTTTATTAGGTGCTTTTGTAAAGATTGCTCTTCCCTGTCTCCTTGGAGGATTCCAGTTAAGGAGGGACCACAGGCCTAACCCCAAACCAATGGCAGAGCCTCTCAGAGTCTTCTTGACTACTCTCCTTTCACAGCTCCTTCTCTTCTTTTGCTTCTGTTTCAGGCCCTACCCTCATCTCAGATCTGAAGATTAATGTGGTCTTCAGTTTTCCCCCTAGCACTCTTCCTCAGACATGGCTTTGCATTCTCCCTTAGTTTCAACTTGTGCTTGGCCTCCCAATGAAACAAGCCTGTTTTTGTACCCAAGGACCATCTCCAAGGATACCCCCAGGACTTGTACAACACAGAGAATCTGACAGAGCTGAATGCTGATGGTCAGTAGGAGATAAAGATACCTTCTGTCAACTCTTGTCTCTTTTTTGCCACCCTTCCTGTAGCCTTCAACACAGATTTGATCAAAATGGATCTTGGCCATAGAGTAAACAGAACTTGATTAGTCCGAGAAACTCTGTGGATGTTTAATTAATAAACAGTTGTTGAACAGCTTCAATAGCCTACAAGCTGAATCAGACATAAATCAGGACACAGTCAACCCAGGAAGTGTTTTACCCAATATTGGAAGGAAGTTTCTAAGGAGGAAACAGAAAATTAAGGTCTAGGAAATGGCCAGTTGTTGGAGGGTCTAGGGGAAAGACAAGGCTGAGCCATCAGGCATTTTCATCTAAGAGTTCACAAAATTAGAAAACCAAGAAAGAGAGGTTTTATTTTCCCCATTTCACAGAGGAACTGTAGAGGCAATGAGTTCAAAGATAAAGCATATTGCAGCTAACAAAGCAACCCTTTTGGGGGAAGCCTTTTAAAATAGGCTCTGTTGATGGTTCTCAGTCATATTTTTTGGTAGGGGGAGGATATTCATGCAAACAACCAACAAACTGAAGTTAGCAACATATCATATGCACAAAGTGATTTACAATAAGAACTTAGCTTGGGAAATACTCATAGGTTCATGTGCGCCCCCAGTGAAGAAACACTGAGTTAAATCAGAGTGATCAATCCAACCAAACACAGGAACCAGAAAGCACCAATGTTTTTGACAAAGAACCTCAGATAACCTCAGATAAGTTTCTTTATTTCAGACTATAGAGACTATAGAGCTGATGTCCTAACTTGGTCCTAGTCTGAGATACACATAGGTGAAAATTGGGAAACAAACACTTTAGGCTGAGTTTATGATGGTAGGGATAGATGTGGAGTTTTTGGGTTATCAGAAAACACCTGACTTGGTGTTGGCCGCTCCTTTCTACACCTTCCTAACCTTGCATCCTTTAAACTCCAGGGTGATATAACTCAGAAGCTCGAGAAAACAACCTTGTCCGCTGAGTGCATACCCTTAACCAGGCTCTTTGAATGGGTTTTACGTCAGGAATCTGAACAGTTCTAGAAATGGAACTGCGTCATGTGGCAGAGACTGTAGCAACCAAAATAACAGCATGCAAGGAGAAGCTCTGTTGCCCATGCAGCTGCAGAAATGCTTCAGATGTACACTTTCTTGTAGAGCAGAGATCATTCCATATGTTGTGCATAGAATAGCACCAAACAGTTCATTAATGCTGAATAACCACCCGGAAAGGCAGAAGGGGCTTCATTAGATGGTAAAATCCAGGAGTGGCAATGCAAGATCTGGGCAGTGAATTGGGATTCTCATTTCACCATATTTGGAGCTCCTCAGAAACTAGTGAAGCTAGTTAAGATTTAAGATTGTTGAATCAGAATCCAATATCAGTTTTTGAGAAGGGCATTGACACGATGGACAGAGTTTGATAAAAAGTATCTTGGTAATCCTAACCATTGTGTTTGAGAGACGGGAACGTAGTGGTTAAACCCATAGCCTCTTGAGCCAGTCTCTCTGGGTTCTTCTAATTCCAACTCTAAGATCATCTCTGAGGCCTTGGGCAATTTGCTTAGCTTTCTTGTACTTAGTTCCTTCATCTACGAGATGAATATCATAAGATCCACCCTATAGTATTGCTGTGGGGCTTAAATATGAAGCACACAGAACAGTGCAGTGCCTACTATGTGATAGTATTCAAAAAGATTATTAAAATGCTTTCCTCTTAAAAGCTATTAAGAATAAAAATAAAATTGCTGCTCACTGTTCAAAGATTTGAAGAGATATTAAGCAAACCACATCCCTTTTCTGAGTCTTCGTTTCCTCTGTAAAATGGGATGATGAGAGTACCTAACAGATTTTTCAGCAGTTTTTGGTATTATAAGCTTTTATTCAAGATTAATTGATGCTTCTTTTTATGTAAATCTTGGTATATGGGAATATCATCCTACATATGCCTTAGATCCTTTTAGTTCACAAGACTGAGATTGACCCTTTCCTCTCTGCCATTTCTTGGTTTCTTAACTCTATGACATCAGAGGAATGGAGTCGAAGGCTCCTGCCCCCAGCTCATCTGCTCACACCAGCTGTTAGGGAACAGTAGAGATTTTCCTTTAGAGTGAAAGCTGCAACAAGCATCTGAGGATAGTGTTATTTATCAAGTGTTTCCATATATATATATTTTTTTTTTATTGCACTTTAGGTTCTGGGGTACACATACAGATCATGCAGGATTGTTGCATAGGTACATCAATGGCAATGTGGTTTGCTGCCTCCATCCCCTCATCACCTATATCTAGCATTTCTCCCCATATTATCCCTCCCCAACCTCCCTACACCCTGCTGTACCTCCCTTATTCCCCCTCAACAGACCTCAGTGTGTGATGCTCCCCTGCCTGTGTCCATGTGTTCTCACTGTTCAACACCCACCTATGAGTGAGAACATGTGGTGTTTGATTTTCTGTTCTTGTGTCAGTTACCTCCATAAATTCTTAAGGTTGAGCAAAGAGATCAATTTTAAACAATTATGTCTCAA
>CAUYLG010001303.1:0-28481 GCA_963573385.1 Cacajao melanocephalus
TTGAATATTGGCCTGCCTTGCTAGGTTGGGGAAGTTTTCCTGGATAATATCCTGAAGAGTATTTTCCAGCTTGGATTCATTCTCTTCGTCACATTCAGGTACACCTATCAAACGTAGATTAGGTCTTTTCACATAGTCCCACATTTCTTGGAGACTTTGTTCATTCCTTGTTACCCTTTTTTCTCTTATTTTGCCTTCTCGTTTTATTTCACTGAGTTGCTCTTCGACCTCTGATATCCTTTCTTCTGCTTGGTCAATCCGGCTGTTGAAACTTGTGTATGCTTTGCGAAGTTCTCGTCTTGTGTTTTTCAGCTCCATCAATTCACTTATATTCCTCTCTAAGTTGTCCATTCTCATTAGCATTTCATTAAATCTTCTTTCAAGGTTCTTAGTTTCTTTGCACTGGGTTAGACCATGTTCTTTTAGCTCACAGAGTTTCTTATTATCCACCTTCTGAAGCCTGATTCTGTCAGTTCATCACACTCATTCTCCCTCAGGCCTTGTTCCCTTGCTAATGAGGAGCTGCGATCCCCTGTAGGAGGAGAGGCATTCTGATTTTGGGTGTTCTCAGCCTTTTTGCACTGGTTTCTTCCCATTTTTGTGGATTTATCCACCCGTCGTCTTTGTAATTGCTGACTTTCAGATTGGGTCTCTGAGTGGATGTCCAGCTCGTTGGTGATGAAGTTTTTTCTGTTTCTTAGTTTTCCTTCGGCGGACGCCCCTTCCCCACAGAGCTAGGCCTTCCCGGGTTCAGCTGAGCTTGCTGTGAAACTCTCGGTCCTCAGCGCTTCCAATTGCTGTTCTCCTTGTGGGGATGGGACCAGCCAAGCCCGACTCAAAGGGCACCCAGTCCCGTATACTCAGCACTGAGAAGCACTGCGCTGGGGTGCCGGCAAAACAGCCGTGCCAGCCAAAAGAGTCACGCTGGCGACCGTGGGGCCCCTCCGCTGGGAACCTCCCGGTCTGTGGGCAACAAAAATTCGTCTGAAAGTGAGGCTTACACTTGCTCTCTGTGCTTTTACTGGGAGCTACAATCCTGAGCTGCTGCTAATTGGCCATCTTGGATCTCTTCCATGAATGAGTTTTTAATGAGAACTTTTGAATTATTGGTTATAATTGATGAAGAACCCCATCACTGCTCTTGGGGAAACTGAGCTAATGTAAAGGGAAAAAAAGGTCATCAGTTAAATTTGCATTTATTCTAAACCTGTGTGCTAATGATTTCTAGCTCCAGATAAGTTCAAAGGAAACATTAAAAAAATAAGTCACACAAACAAAGGCATCATGAGTAAATCGACGCACCAGACAATTTACTTTAGGGGAGGGTACCTGAGTAGCTTTTTCCTTGTTCATTGTAGACCAAATGAAACTCTTAATGTTGTCAGAAGTTTGTTAAGATGCACACTCAGATAGCTCTTGAAAGGATGGAAAGTAAATGTTGTTCCCTCTCATTTTTACCATAAAGGTATGGCATTTAAGTTATAGGGTCTGAAGATAAGAAGGACTGTGAGAGTTCATTATAATCCAGCCCCTATCTGCTGCAGCTACAAGGCCATTTCCATTACTGCACACAGATAAAAAGAGCTCTTATTTCAAAAGATTTTCAAGGCAGGACATATAATCTTCAGATACCCTCCCCACTGAAAAATGGTCCTTCTTATTCAATTTAAATTGATCCTTTTTTTTTTTTTTTTTTTTTTTTTGCTGGAAATTGTTAAACCTATCAACTTTCATTCTATCTTGCAGGGAGACAGGAAAACACTTCCATCTTCTGAAAAATAACTCTTCACATTGCTAAGCATGTTATAAACTGCCTAATATAAAGACAACAGGTTTGGGACATGAGTAGGAGTTTCTGATGCTTTTTCAATGTGCCTATTGATACATTGATTGACTGGGCATTAGTTTTCCAATCTGTAAAATGTGGACACTAAGACTTTTCACTTGCTTATGTCATTGGTGTTTTGTGAAAAAATTATTTTCTCGGGGACCTCCTGCTGTATCAGCCACCTATATTTTTCATCAAAGAATGCTAGGAAATTTGGCAAGCCTTTTCTGGGCTTCAAAATGCCTTTTAGGTCGAAGAGAGCCATATTGCAAATCTTAAATTTATGAGTTATTTGAATTCCTGTTGGAGGAGACCTAAGAAAACTTTCTCTACGTACTAAGATAGAGAACAAACAAAGAAAAAAATCTTCAGAATGGGAGCTACTCTAAGAGCTCTGAGATGAAGGGGCACAGTTTCTCCTACTAAGTTGATAGGTCATTCTATTGTCACAGTATGGAAGTTAAGCTGTTGGTCCTCATTTTGATCCAGAAGCTGGAAGCTGAGATATAGATTTTCTGATTTAGAAAATTATAACATAGCTTTTCTGCTTCTCTCTCCTTTTATTTGTGACATTTGGTCTTTTATTTTGTATTTTGTATTCAATTGTACCAGTGCTGTTACTGGAGTGTTCTCAGAATGTATTTTGTAAATAATTGGAGTATAGGTACATAAATACTGAAATATGTAACTCCTTCTTAAATTTATTGCATTTCGCCTTTGCTGAACTTCACTTGCTGATTTTGCAGATACCTGAAGCACACATATTTTATTGTTTATATAATTACCAAATACAAGAAAATTTCTTTACTCTTTAACCTGAGTTTTTCAGGCTATGTCTTCAAATCACACCTCCATATTGTCACTACTGTTTCAGCTTTGCTGTCATAATTTTATCATTTAAACATTTAGATATTTTATTATTTTATCTTAACCTTTTGTGAAGAGTCAAAGAAATCATCATAAAAATAAAAAACAATCCTCAGAATAGGAGAAAATTTTTACAAATTGTATATTTAATAAGGGATTTGTATCTGGAGTATACAAATAACACTTATAACTCAATAATAAAAAGACAACTTAATTTAAAATAAGAAAAAAGTGTAGATATTTCCATAAAAAAGATATAAAAATGTCTGATAAGCATATAAAATATGCAACATTATTAGACATCAGGGAAATGCAAATCAAAACCATGTGATGCTACTTCATATCCACTTATATGGCAATAATAAAAAAGACAAATAATAAGTGAAGTTTAGAATGTGGAGAATTCCTCATAGACTGCTGGTGTGAAATTAAATGGAGCAGTCAAATAGTCTGGCAGTTTCTCAAGCAGTTGAACATAGACTTACCATATGACCCAGAAATTCCACTCCTAAGAGAAATAAAAACATGTCCACACAAAAATGTGTACATGAGATATTCATAGCAGCATTATTCATAGTAGCTGAAAGCTTGGATAATCCAAGTGTTCATCAACTGATAAATGGTTGAATAAAATGTGGTATATAATGCACAGAAATATTATTCAGCAATAAAAAGGAATGAAATACATACTATAACCTGAATGAACTTAGAAAAGTTTATGCTAAGTGGAAAAATCCAGTAAAAAAAGAACACATATTGGATGATCCCATATATCTGAAATGTTCAGAATAGGCCAATACATAGAAACAGAAAGTAGATTAGTGATTGCTTAGGGCTTGTGGAGGAAACTGGGGAGAAATGGAGAGTAACTGCTAAGGGGTAGAGGATTTCTTTTTGGAGTGATGAAATGTTCTTAAATGGACTGTGGTGATGGTTGCGTAACTCTGTGAGTATACTAGAAACCATTGATTTGTACATGCTTAATGGCTGAACTATATGGCATGTGAATTATATCTTGATAGAATAGTACTAAATAAAGTAACTATAGAGCCCAGACAAGGGTGAGAAAAGAAAATGGGATGATTGTAGGTAAATAAGAGATAATAAAGACTGCAGAAATGGTGTTGAAGGGTGAGATGAAAGAAAGACTTAAAAAGTAAAATAAGCAGGAAGCAATTGAAAATAAAATATACAAAAGCAGGAAATGTTGAGGATGAGTTTGATTTTCTACTTTTAGTTGGTGATACCATCTCCAGACTCCAGCTTGAGTTGTTGAAAACAAATCCTTGTTTTCAATTAACAGTTTCCTTTTCCATGTAATATAAACTGCATTCCACTGAATTTAACCAGTAAGTATGCATTAGAAGAGGTTGACATTAAACAATTATGGTGATGTATTTCATAGAAATATCAAAATGGCAAAATTATTGAACAATCTCTCCTACAGAATCACCCAAATACAACTATTTTATTTATAATGCGATTTTAAATTTCATTCACGTATTTTTCCTTCACTCATTTGTATAGTAGATGCCTGTGGGGAAAAGTTTCTGATCACAGATTTTTCTGAGATTCCAAAAAAATAAAAAATTTTAAATTATCTGATAGCTGAAATGTAAATGATTCCTCTGAGCAGCAGAAACCTACCAGGTTTATGAAGCAACCTCTTGACATAAATGATCAGTGATGGATTTATATTAGTGACTGCTCATACTTGAGCTCAATGTCATTTGGTAGACCTTTCATCCTTATGCCACTCATTTGAAGCCCTGTTATACTTTCTCATTCTTATAAATGAGAAACAAGAAATCACACTGAAATTTGCCCTCCGTAATCACTAGTCTGAAGTAATAAGAACTTTTATTAATTTTACCTTTTAATGTATATTCACTGATGGGAAAATTCTCATCAATGAATATACATTAAAATCTTGAATTACAAGATGTTTATAAATCACATGGAGTAACAGTTACTCTGCCATGACTTTGGCAGCCCCTCAATTGGCAGATGCAACCTTACAGCCCAACTAGAGTGGAGAAAAAGGTTAATGCACACGGGGTATCCCCACTCTATGACTGAATTCCAGGGACACCCAAATGTTCCAAGGGTAAAGACCTCAGATTTGAGGTTGTTTCCATTAGCTACGAAAGTCCTTGTCAAACATATTCTTGTTCATGTTTCCTATTTATTCTTAGGAGTTTCTTTAAAAAAAAAAAACCGTAAAGGTGCTTAGAACAGAGAATTCAATAACTGATTGAGGCAATCTTTAAAAAAAAATATATATAGGTAGTTGAGTTTTTGAATGATCAAATGACACTACAACTGGGAGTCAAAATTTATTTTTATTTGCGTTCTTGTAATAGTGATGTCCACATCGCTTTGCCTCCACCTGTATGTACCACATATGACCCCAAGAGCATAGGTATTAAAGTTCTCACCACATGACTGGTAAGGCAGCACTTCCCAATCAACCACCTTTTTACCACTTGTCTCTATTACACATTTAGTGAGGTCTATTATTTGTGAGATTTAAGGATGTTTATGGAATTGTCCTTTATAAACTGATAAGGATTTGTGGGTAGGCATTCAATGCACACGGAAGACCAGTGCTAATGTGGGCCAGAATCTATCAGTCTGTGATAGTTTTCCCAGGAAAGGTAGTCATCCATTGGGATCCCACAGCCTCCACTTTTAAATCTTAGAAAACAAAATATTGACTATAGCCCCTTTTCTAGACAATCAAAGTTGATTGTTTTCAGTGGAAACCAGCCATTTCACATGCTAAAGTTCTATGTGTAGATTGTCTTCAGGCACCCACATACTTCACATATACAAAAAAAAAAAAAAAAGCAAAACAAAAAACAAAACTTGTTCCCTGCATAAAAGTGAAATATTTTCCGTGACATAGCAATGTCACTGTTATCAAGAATGAGATAAAAATCAAGTTCAATTTCCAACAGGGTGCACTCTCACACTGAGAAAATCTTTCCTCACAGAAATCAAAATACAGAGAATTGGCTTGGTTTTATGCTTAGCTAACAAAATCTGTGAAATCTATAAGACAGTTGAAAATCATAACCAATAGTCTTGTAGAATTTAACCAACAGTCATTGAATTTAACTCGTAAGCATATGATATGTCTATGGAAAAGTATGCTCAGAATTCCAATTTGGGATTCTAAAGATAATTGCCACCTTGAAAATTGCATTAGACCTACCTCTGGTATCAAAGCCTTTTTCTCCACTGCCCCCATTGGCTGGAATCTCCTCAGATGAAAGGCCCTGGCTAAGATGTCTATGGCCAAGAGCAGAGGTTCCAGAGGCCAGACTTGGGAAGGGTTGCAATAAAAATCAGATATGTTGACTCTTGACGTCTAGGAGATAAAAGCAAAATAAGTGGCCATTTGATTCCTAGTGTTACGCATTGCTTAAATACTGGCCCTTAATTTCTGCAGTTAGTTCTCTTCACGTATCACTCAGGGATCGTGTCTGCTCATATTGCTCATGTATCAGTGTCTCTCAAAGTGGCCCACCTGATGCAGTATTACCTTGACAGAGCCCTACCTACTGAATTTGAATTTAATAGTGTTTGTGTGGGTCCAGGATTTTAACGTTTTATCTTTTACTAAACTCTTTAGGTGATTTTTAGGAACATTAAAATTTGTGAACCACTTTCTTAGAAGCAGAAAAAGGAGAGTGCATGCCTTTGTTGTCTGTCCGCAACAGTAACTGCAAACAGCAGTGATGGGTACTGATTGCCCTCATCATACTGCATTGCAATGGTATGTTTACCTATCTTCCTCAGTTGCTTGTAAGCCCTTTGAAGGCAGAAATTGAACCATATTTATCTTCATATTTTATATATTTAGTATAACACTTGCTATGAAGAAATATTCAATAAATATTTGTTGAATAAATGAGTGAAAGAATGAAATTATTAAATATACCTAGAGATAAGGTAATCCTGGTGTTTCCATTTAAAGCAGGAGTAGGTTTCAGATGCAAATGTTACTTTAAAGATGTCCATTGTAAATTGTTTTATATTTTCATATACTTTTATGTTTTTTAAGTTTTGTTGATTTGTATCCTTAATGCTGTTTATTGGTAGGTCATAGACTTTTAATTTCTTCTCTACTACATATTAATGATTCTGTTCCAGATATTATTTAAAAAGTGAAAGGTAGATTATGTTTTCTACCTGCAGATAGGTAACAAGGTAAAAAGGATATGTTTCTATGGCCAAAATGAATGGAGAATGAAATAACCAGCATCTTGAATTTTGTGATTCTCAGTTCGGACTGTCTCTAAATTATGTCTGACCTTTGTTCTGGCATGTATATTCTCTATGTTTTGTTTTAGTTTGTTTTTTTGTAACATGAAAATGAGCACAGTGACTTAACTCATAGACACACACACACACACACACACACACACACACACACGGTCTGCAGTACCCTGAGATTTAGAATTGCAAGGTGCTAAGATGTTATGCTACTGTATCTTTATTTTCAAAAGTCTTATTTTGTTTTAATGCTATTTTATCTCATTTAAAGAAATCGAGCCCTTTGAAGTATAAGGCTTTGTCTGAGACTCTCTGAGCATAGCTGGCCTTTCTCCTGTTTCTCCTTCTGTTCATTTAATTAAGGAAAACATTTGCTGCCCACAAAGGCTTCTGTACCACTCAAATCAGTAATCACAGAGGCCTGACTGGTTTGCGTTTGTTGTTGTTAGGACTCTTATTTCCTTCCTCCTTCTTCTGTTTCTTTCTCTTCAAAAGAGAGTCATTTAAAGAGTTGTTTCAACCTTTATTTCTTTCTCCAAAAACCTAAAAACAGTGTTGGGATTTATCATAAAAATAAAATGAGTGTTTGGTGGAGAAAGAACCATAATAATGTTTCTTGAGATCTTTGTTATTTTTCTGTTCTTGTGAGTTCAGTGTTTTACTTATTTATTTTTGCTACTTCCAGTGCATGTTTTGGCTTCTTTTTGTTTTGCCATCACAAGTCTTGCCAAAATATGTTGGAGAAACTGGATGACAGCCAGTTTGCAACAAAAGAATTCCCCTGTTTTGACTTATAAATGGTCTTCCAACATCAACATAAACAAAGTGTGCCCTCCCCACATGGAAGAGATTGGATTAAATAACACACATAAGAAATTTATACCTTCTCAACTATTTATTTTTGTAGGTATCTCACCAATCGTATTTTTGAATTTGCTTTGATTCTGATAAGATCATGAGCAATTAATCTGTGTTGTGAAAATATGGTTTAAAGCTTTTGAATTTCCAAATAGTTCATTTTGCTCTATCCACATGATCCCCTTCTTTTCTACTCTCTTCTAATATGTCAACTGTAAGAGACAATTTCTAGTTCCATAATTCCTCAAATGATCACTGTGAAAATCCTGTCAAGTCTCTTCCTACCGCAAGTGAATATTTATAGATGATTTATAAACTGTTGAAAACTAGAATTTATAATGAAGAACCTGGCAGGGTCTAAGATGTTTCTGCATTGGGAGGTGTTAGTAGAACAGAAGAGCAGACATTACTAGAGAGAGCTTCAGCTTTGCAAAGCACACCCACAAAAAGGAAGATAATATACAGCCTCTTTGGAAGAGGACTGAAATCACTGAAATAATTATGGACCTCTCAAGAACTACAGTGTGCTTGTCTGTAGAGCCCTTACACATAAATGGATCTGAAAAAGCATTATAACAGCTTCCCTTTCAAGAGGATGACTTCTGCTTAAAGTCTCCAGAGCCTGGAGGCTTTATTCTGTTGTATGGATAGACATGGAGTGGTTTTCTTCAGACTCATACAATTAAAAGTTTCAGAATCTCTCAGGAACATGTCTATGTTGTGAAAGTCTAGGTTTTATGTCATTGAGTGGGAAAAAAATAACAATCTCAAATTTGAATTCTCTCTTATACTTTAAGGACAAGAAAAATACAGAAATATTAAATTCATAGATAATTGCAAAACCTTTTGATGGCCAATAGTTTTAAGCTTCAAACATATTGATTCAGTAGAAACCAAAATAGACTTATTTGGGTTTCTCTTTTTATTTCCTTCCTTCTGCCCACTCTGGATTACAGTTGATAATAGCAAAGCATTGCCCCAAAGTCAGAGAGTAGTAGTAAAAAGGAGTAGAAATGGGGACAAAAAATTCACAAATGGAAATTGCAAATCTCTGTATAATTGGCAAAGAAGGCCAGCATTTTTCTAATCCAAAGAGAATATCTTCATGCCTTTTTTCACAAAAGGCTATTATTGAAAAACTGTAGAAAAGATGAAGCCACAAAAATACATATAACTGGATTTGTGGGCCCACTGTCCAGCAATACTTATTGAGTGTCTACTATATACTAGCCACTTTTACCAAGACTGTGAGAGTTTTACTTGTATTTCTTATATCCTCAGAAAACCCCTAAGTTGTTGACTATTGGTAACACTATTTCATAGTTAAGAAAACTGAGACATAAATAGACCACAATCATGCAACTAACTAGGAGAAAAAACTTTGACTTGAACATGGGCAGTCTGGTGGGAAAGACCACCCGCTTACCCACTTGCAATGCTGCTCACATGCTTGTCACATGCTTGTGACCTAACTAAAACACACATATGTGAGTTATCAGACCTTCAGTCTCTCAAAACCTCCCCTATCAGTCATGAATCTATATTTAATTATTGGCATTTGTTGAGTATGTATAGAGTATACTTTGTGTACTAGAAGAACTTGATTACTAATTGGGAGAGAAGAAGTGAATGTATGACGCAGATTTAGGTTTAGTGATGCAATTATAAAGCAATCTGATATGGTTTGACTCTGTGTCCCCAGCCAAATCTCATCAGGAATTGTAATTCCCACACATTGAGGGAGGGACCTTGTAGGAGGTGATTGGATCATGAGAGCAGTTTCCCCCATGCTGTTCTCATGATAGTGAGTGAGTTCTCATGAGATCTGATGGTTTAAAAGTGTGCAGCAGTTCTCCCTTCACTCTCTCTCTCTCTCCTGCCACCAAGTAAGTCATGCTTTGCTTCCCCTTCACCTTCTGCCATGATTGTAAGTTTCCCGAGGCGCCCAAGCCATGCAGAACTGTGAATCAATTAAACCTCATTGCTTTATAAATTGCCAAGCCTCAGGTAGTATCTTTATAGCAGTGTGAAAATGAACTAATATACAACCTGTGAGCAAATAGATGATTATAAGGATCAACCCATATACAAAAATACTCATAAGAAATAATGTTGGTGAGGCAGAGAAAAATTATTGGGGGAAGTTCAATAATTTCACACTTGATTTAATAAGAACAATATAAAGTATGGTAAGCTGAATAATGAGCTCCCGAAAGATATTCAGGTTCTATTCCCAAGAGCTGTGAATATGTTACCTTACATGCCAAAAGGGACTTTGCAAATGTTATCAAAGTTAAGGAATTTGAAATGGGGAGATCATCCTGGAGTTTCTTGCTGGGCCCAAACTAAATATATGAGCCTTTAAAAGCAGAACACTTTCCCCAGGTGTCAGAGAGAGAGATGTGATGACTGAAGAGGGGTCAGAGAAAAACTCAATGTTGCTGACATTGAAGATGGAAAAAAGAGCTGTGAGCTAAGGAATTCTAGAAGCCTCTAGAATGTGGAAAAGGCAAGGAATTTAATGCCTCCCTAAGTCTCCAGAAAGGAACACCATCCTTGCATTGATTATAGCCCAGATTGACTTGTGTCAGACTTTTGACCTTTAGAACTGTAAGAAAATAAATTTGTATTGTTTAGGCTTCTAAATTTGCATGAATTTGTTACCATAGCAATAGAACATTAATACAATTGGTATACATTTGTTTGAGGTCATAGAACTCACAGTCACTAACTCATTTGGTCCCAAAGCAATCTTAAGGGTTAGGCTGAGCAGAAGACACAGAAGCTCAGGGAGGTTGAGTGGCTTACCTCAGGTTTCACAGCTAGTGGATGCCAGCCTAGCCTCCAAATCCAGAACTGACTCTGCACCCTGTTTTAAAGTATTCATGGATAGTAACACTCAAATGGTACAATGGTCTGGCAGGTCAGAAAATCCCTTTACTGATCCTTATATTACTTAACTGATGCTTAATAAAGGTGATCCAGTGGTATACCACAGAGGTTGTGGAACAAATAATTTAAGAGAGTTCACAGGTCCTCAGTCCTTCTTGACTATACAACTATAAATGAAAAACTATTCATCCTTATGGCACCAGCTTAGAACATATGCATCATGTTTAAAGAGTTCTGACTTTTATAAACTATAAAATCATTTATACTATAAAATGAAAAATTATTTTCTTCAAGATTCATCCTGTCAAAGTTTTCAGTGGTTATGATTCTATAATAAGCCCGTTTGATAAAATATCTCTGTGATTTGAGTATGCTCAATAATTAGGGTAACTTGTTTAGTAATTGACCCTTACACTGTGAACCTTCTAGTAAATCCATCATACATTTAGAATTCCAGACATTAATGAAAAAGAGGGAATGCCTGTTCAATTCAATCTATGTTACAGAGATCACAGTGCCCTTGCTACACAGCTACCAAGTCAGGAATTTTAATAATTTATTATTTGTAATATGGAAATAATCAGATGGAAATTGAGGACTTGAATATTGAAAATTATTATTTGCCTGAAGAAATGGAAGCTTGGAAGAAAGGAAGACTCATGTGTTCAATAAACTTTTGCAATTATCAAGACATCTAATAAAAATGAATGAGAATGGAAAGTTAATATGAACTAAATTTCATTGAATCAGAATGTATCCTTTACAAAAATAAGCTTTAATGAAATTATATTAATTAATATATTCAGTGCTAACTAGATAAATTTACATGCTGTGTTTGTTTAAGATGTGATTACTTGAGTACCGCTAGGCTCTAACCTGTATAACAGTATAGATTGCTATAAATGTTCCCTTTAATTCTTCTCTTCTCTAATGCCATTAATAAGTAATGACTTTTACATTTACCAATCATTTTCATTTTCTCTTCCTTTTCTGTAATTGAATCCACAAAACATCTAAAGTATCTAAAATTTATCTAAATGAGAAACTGAATCAGGTGTCTTCCTAAAATATCTAAAATATTGAGATTTTAACAGGTACAAGTTATTTTGGTAGTGTTGGTATAATACTAGAAACTAATGGGGAGAATATAAGAAATACACGCTTTTTAAGTGTTTATTACCTTACTGGGGATGCAGAACATAAACATATGAAAAAATAAATAGTATTCTGTCAGAAAATCTCATGGTATTATCAATAGTTTAAGTCATAGTGTGTAAGTACTATGTGGATGGCAATTCTTGCTCGACCTGCTCTTCCTCCTAAATTTGGAATTCTCTTAGATTCCTCTACTTGATCTGTAGAATTTTTTAACTCTCTGAAATAAGCCTATAGGTGTACTATATCTGGTCAAAGTTTCCTTCGAGGTAGTCCTCTGGTATGAGGGATACCAAAACAACATGCTCGGAGAGAAGACCCTGGACAAAGTCTGTGAAAGGAAGTCAGATACACTCAGTCCAGCTAAAGGGGACTATAGCAACACAGAAGACCATTGTCTAGGTCACATGTATTTCCTCCTTCATCTTCTATGATTTAAGAGGCAGGATGGATTTTCCAATTTCGTTCAATCTGAAGTTGGTAGAAATAGCAGATCTATTTCCAGGTTATTCTCAGAGAATTGGGAGCTTAACAAGGTGTGGTAAAAGATAAAGGAAGGTGGACAATGAGCCATTAGAGGCTGTTAAGCAGGTATCCGATGATCAGAACTCTGATTTAGGAAGACTATAGAGTCTATCAATTGAGGCAAATTGGAATGAATTGCTAAACTAGCCATAAGCATACATAAGTTTTATCTTATGTCCTCTGTGTAAAGGATGTTGCTTAACTAACAGTAAAAGGTTTTTGAAAATGGACTATGGTATAGTTTTATGTTCCAAACTTAATTGTTATTTTTGTATTTCCAAACACAGAGTAGCTCAGCTGTTGGGTTATATAGCTATATATGGCTACACTTACATTGTTTATTGATTATTTATAATCTATTGCTTATGTGTTGATTTACTTTATAATAGCTTTATATAAACAGGTGTGTATGTATATGTGTGTGTTTATGTAAATGAACTTGAACTACTTTAGGGGTAGTTATTAGCATTTGAAGTCAATTTAACCAGGAATCAACATTTTCAAAATGGTTAACACATGACATATATTTATTGAAATATATTTTACAGTGTTTTTAATTATAATTGGTTAAGTGACAATTGTCAGGATAGATGCATGGTTAAAATATGTTGTAGAAGCCCCACCACTGTGAATAAGTGTAATACAAAAGTTCAACAAGCCCAGCAGTTTAATGTCATTGGTGGAATAACCAAAGTCTACAGTCCTGTTGATCCTGTTTCTCCACTTCCTGGAGGAACCAGATGAAGGATTCTACTCTAAGGCTGACTTGGTATGCCATCAGAACATCAGCGCATTCCCTTTAGTGAGCCTGTCATACAGGTGGTAAAATCAATGTAACTAGGCAGAGATTGGATTTTCTCCAAGCTATGTAACTGTTGCGTAACCATTTAAGGGCCATTTTGGTAGCGAATGATTATAAGTTTGATGGAATTTGGTCTGAGATTTGGTTTCATTGTAGGATAGCATCTGTTAGTAAGGTTGTGAGACAAGGAATATATATAAAATTGCCACTTAACTATTTACAGAGTCTACTAGTGTTTACTAAAAGAATCTAACATTTGCTGAGTAACCTAATTGGTTTGAATCATTTTGTAATTTATCTAAACATATCTAAGTAAATCCAAGTCCAAATAGAATTAATCTTCATATCCATATATCTATATACATAGTCATATTTATATTCACACTCATGTCCCTATTTTTGTTTAGAAGCAGCATTCAGAGAGACAGTAAGGGAGAGATGAGGCAGTGACATTCTGGAAACCCAAGTGAAAGAGTGATTTAAGGAGGAAGAGGGCTAGGTTGGAACTATAACTTCCAGAATCCCATTTCCTACATGGCCAGTTTTATCCTAAAAAGAAATGTATGCAGGGTTTGGAAAGCAGCCCTAAGCTAGCAGCCATTGCTCTCTTAAGGTCCTAGTGGTTAAATGTGGTAAGAAAGGATACAGAAGCCCCAGCAAGTTCCAGCTGTCCTTGCTCTCCTTGCTCTGCAATCAGCTCTTCTTTCTGACTGCCAGCTTTGTAGTGATTCTACCACTAATCTCATATCCACTGCCAGGCATAGCGATAACAACCTTTCATTGACTTACTGACCAGCTCTTCCTTTCTCAATTCCCAGTCCAGCACCTAGATGGTTATCCATCCTTCAGATTCTCAGATGATGCTGTCTTTTGTTCTTTCCCTGGTTTATGTGACCTGAGGTATCAAATAAGGAATAAAAGATGGTCTTGTGGAGAAAGCTCTGGATGAGGAGTTAAAACTTAAGCATCACAAACTCTTCCTTGGTGTGTTTATATATGAGCCGCCAATATTATAAATCATTCCAAATTTTATAGGTATAGGAAAAGTCTTCTACAATATAGTGTGTGGGGAAAATACATATTTTAAGATGCTCATGTAAAAGATAATACCTCATGTAAGAAATTCTTAACATGACTGCTCAAATTTTGTCCAGCTTGCAAATTTCTAGCTTGTAAGTATACATTTAGATTTATGTACCTATAGACCAATATGTTGATTTTTGCCCAATAAATAAAATAAGTTCAGAAAAAGAAAAGCTTGAAATATTAAAGGTTTAGATTTTCAGTTGTTTAGCTTATTTCATGATAATGGAGCTTCATAAGGACATTACAAGGAATTCTATGGATGCCCTTTACTAACTAAAAACATGATCATTCTCTATTTTACTTAAAGTTTAGGAATATGTTACTTGATGTTGTGGAGAATACCAGTCAGCATAATATATAGTCTCTGCCACTCAAAAACCAAAATAAGTCTTGGCAAGGAAGACACATATACATTTACAGCTAAAATTCAAAAAGTGGCAAGACATGAATAAATGTGTTAGATATTGAAGTGTTAGTGTAAGTATACATAGGTCAGAGACTGAATCATACATGGCTGATAGAATCCATGGATGCTTCCAGATTTGATAATATGTAGCTAAGCACAAAAAAGAAGGGAGGAAATATCAGGTTGGGTGAACAGCTTGGGCAAATGCAAAGTTAAATTTAATAAATATTGAATACCAACTTAGCCAAGGCATTTGCAGAAAGCAATATCACAGATAAAAGCATTCATCTTGGGTGTAGAAGAAGAAATTGTCAAGCATTTCATAAATTATCTGAAGGACATTTTAAACATATGATTCTATGCATGCTCACAAAAAAACAAATCCTGGTTTTTGTGAAGGAGTTTATAAGATATTTTATCCTCAACTAGGTTGTTTTTCCCTCCTGTTCACTTGGTGGTAGATATCCAAGCATGATAAACCTCTTCACAAGTGGTAAGTTGTTTCAATTGGCTTCCAAATGCTTGGGTTTTAAAATGGTTCAGTTTTTTTTCCTGGAAGGTAGTTGTCAAGGCCAGTTATAAAATGTTCTTTAAAATACAACTTTGAAAAAGGCCCTTTCAGTAGACGAAATTCATGGCTGCCTCGTACATTTGGCATTTTCCTCTCAACGGAACAGGAAGTATGGAGCATATTTGTTTAGTCAGGAAACTTGCACCCATTGTTTGTGCTGGCTACACAGGAGGGTGCATGGGTATTTATATTACTGTTCTGACTGCAGGGCAGTTTTGATTCCTCATTAATAGTGTTTGGAGAGTTGTGAAAAGAAATATAGCAGCACACAATTATTTTCATAGACTTCCTTCAAAGTACTATAATTCCTACAAATAATGCCCAAGTCTCCTACTGAGACAATCAGAACCTAATTTCAGATAGAATAGAGTACAAATAAAATAAGATGAAAGGCTTAAGCCAGATAATATTTCTATCAAATGATAGGATTTTAAAATATATGTCTATTAAGACTATAATTCTCAAGTAATAATTTCCATCTTGCTGTGGAATTAGGATTGTATAGAAAGAAGTATTTTTTATGTCATGCTTTTTTTTAAATTACTTTCTGGTCTATGTGTGTATAGAGATCCTTTTTGATACCTCATTTTTGCTCCTACTTGGAATATACAAAAAAATGATGTAAACTCTCCAGTTTTCTTCCTGTGTGCAAGGGCTTCTAGAGGATCTTATCTTTCTTCTATAACTTTTTCACCCCTTCGTTCATCCGCAGAGCCATGAATCCTTGAAACAAATCTGGTAGGACTAAGATATCAAACACTGCCTTGCAGTGAAAATTTTCAATATTAATTAAATAAATAATTATGTTAAAATTATGTGCATGTGGTTTGTGTTTTTTATAATTTTTTGAAATTTCTTTCTGATTAGCAGAACTAAATATATTTTTGCACACAATAGTTATCTGATGTACACAAATTTACTTTGAGCTCTCTGACAATGAGGTTTGTTTATTTGCTTTTTTGTTTCAAGACTCAAAAACTCTCTTACCCAGAGATGCCAGTAGGTAAGTGAATACAAGAGGAAGGCCACTGGGAAAACTAAAAGGCATTACAGCAACAGTGGTAAACTAAAGAGCATAGCTAGTCCCAAACTGTATAAAAATGTGAGCCAGTATTGCCAAATACTCAATTTTGTAAGAAGCTAAAATGCTGAAATTTGATATAGCATTTCCCAGTGAAATTGCTACAAAGCAAAGCTATGAGGGGATCTAAGCTTCAGGATCAACATTGATATCCCTTGTAAACTTTTATATCTTACAAGTGTGACAAATGTTTGGCCACTTGAACAGTGAAAACCAATGAGCTATATCCAAGATCTATTTTGACAAGGACTATTTCATTTAACACTAAAAATATTAGTTATAAATTATATAATTGTATATCATTTATTAGTACTTAAATATTTTATATCATTATCTCAAATTATCTATCCACCCACCCACCCATTCATCCATCTATCCATCCATCAATAAACATATATCTCTGAAGTGTATGGCATGGTTATTAAAGAATCTGAGCTTGAGTGTCAAACTGCTGATGTCCAAACGTTGACTCCAACAACTATTAATGAAGCATCCTTGGGCATTTACTTAACCTTTCACTGCCTCAGTTTCCTCATCTGTAAAATGTGGGTAATGGCAGTTGGCATGGCATAGAATTTTCTGAATACTGAGATTAATTTTGTCCTGCATCTCCAGTAGTGTTCATAACTTTCTGGGCATTTTCATGCCTGCTGCTAGGGAACAAAAAAGTGATCTTATTGATTCCTTTCCACTCACCAATGTTAGATACTCAGATAAAAGCAGAAATAACAACAAGAGCCCTCTGGACATGCACTGTAAAGATTTCTTTACAGGATTTGGGGAATACAATTTTGTCACAAAGCTGTCAGCCATTAGAGTTTCTGAGACCCCAGTGCTGGGCTGCTTTAAAAATAAGTCATACACCTATAACTTTTTCAAATCATCTCCTATGACTGATTATATAGGCATGCCTTTAAATAAAGCTGTTCTCTCTGTCTTGTATCCATTTCACAAGATGAATTCTTCATGTTACAAGAAGATTTAGAGTACAGTTTCTTTAAATAGCAAGCCTTCAATGCATTCAGAGTATAAATCAATTTATAAAAAATTGACTTATATACAACTTTACAGGAACAAATCTATTGCATAAAAGCTGTTACAGGACTCAGTCCAGCAAGCTTTAACAAATGTGGAATGAATTGCTTGTCTAAAAGCAAAATAATCATTCATAACTCCCTGCCCCCATCTCAGTTCTTTCAATACCCACACCTTTGTTTAGCTTTTGAACTAGTGTCCAAACTGAGTAAACCTTGCAAGAAAATTCCATAATGAATATAGACTCCAGATGCAGAATTAAACATTTTTGAAGGGAGGCTGTTGTTCTACATATTGGCTGTAAAAATTAATTGATGATTTTCCAAAGCAAAAAGCAAAAATAAAATTCCAAATTAGGGTAATTGCTCTACTCTACATGAGCTGCATAACTCTTTTTTGTTGCTGTTTTTGTTAGTTATTTGTCTGTCCTAAAGCAAAACAAACTCAAGCCTAATAGCATTCATCAGTGGGAAATTCTGACTGACCTTACTGGCAGGCCGTCAAAGTGCCATTTCACATACTAGCTATATACATGCAAATAATACCCTTGTTGCCAGGTAAATACAAAAACCAAAACCAATACATATCATCACTGAGCTCCCCTCCGTGAAGTAGACCCTCATTTCCATCTGCCTGGTCATGCAAGTCCCATTGTACCATTAATTATCCCTTGTGCTTCTGGTCTAGTGTGAAAGTGTTTGGCTTACTTGCATTAACAAGTAATTAACACATGTAACTGGATGATTAATGGTGCCTTGCCTGTTCTCCTAGAGTTTAGCTGAAGACCCTAGAGTGGAGGATAATAGATATTAAATGCCAATAAATTCCAAAGAGAGACCTCAGATCCATCAGCATCTAGCCTTGAACTGAACTGTAAGACTTGTAACATGTTAACTGTGAGATTTGTAACATGTTACAAGTTAAGACTTGTAACTTGTAACTGTAAGCCTTGAACATCTAGTGAGACATGAACTGCTTCTGTGGTGCTTTCTTCATCCTTTATAAGAAATGGAAGTTTAAAAAATAATTTATAAGATAAATGAATGAGAATTGAAGCTACCTTAAAATTCATGGGAGAACTAGCACTGTGTCCACTGGTGTTTGACTGTCCCTAGAAAGCCCTGAAGGTAAAGGGCTGGGTGGGGACAACTGTGAGGGAGAGTGAGCAGCAGGACCACAGGAAAGACTGCACATGTGAGGTTGAGGAGGCTACAGCTTTGCTTCCCAGGGACCAGAACATACAAGCAGCTGGGCCCAAGTATTCTGGGAGAATGCTGTAGGAGAGGACTGCCTGCCAGAGGAAAGTGGATTTTGCCTTGGAAGAAATTGCTGAGACCTTGCCAAAAAGCCAGCGGGAGAGGCAATTGCTTGGAGCAGGCAACGTGGCCAACTCCGGGGTTTCCACCTGCAGTCTCAGAACTCACAGAAAAGCCCCATCTTCTACCTAGACAGATTCTCCACCCAGCAACACTGAGTAATTTTCCAAATAGCTTTTTCCTTTCTGTGAAAGCGTTTCTGTTTCTGGAATACCCTTTTCCTGCCTTGTCTGATCTGCCTGGAAGCCCTTTACCTTCAGGCCTTTCCAGAGAAAGTCAAACACCACAGTTTCTGGGACACACAGCTGCATATTCCAGTGGACACAGCGCTAGTTCTCCCAAGAATTTCAAGGTATTATTAACTCTCTTCCAGACAAGGATGCCAGAGAACAACAGTCTCAACCAAGTGAGATCTTTCATCTCATTGCCCTCCTTCTTTATTCTGGATCAGCCAGAGGCAGTGGAGCCAGCGGACAGGAGGTGGGAAGGGGCAGAAAGCAGTATGTTACCTCCCCTACCACTACTGCAGCGGGGGATCTTTACAGTGCAAGGGAGTTGGAGTGCTTATATAGATCTGACTTGTTATGTTAATACCTGGAAATGAGATTGTTGTATTGCTTAAAATTGGGATCTGTCAGAGATATTATTAGAGGCAGGAAGCAGAGATTAGAAGGGAGATTAGCTAGAGTGGGTTTGAAGGACTTTCAGGAGAAGAAAAATAAAGATTTTTCTGATTGGCATAGCTGCATTTGCTCATTCAATAAATATTATTTATACAATGAAATGAAATAAAAATAGCCTTTATTAATTAGGAAATGGCAAGGCAACAGGACTTGTACACTTCTCGAAATAAAAGGCCATGAGTTTAATGATAAGTAGAAATGTTGAGAATCTTATGTAATATGTCATTGTAAAAGAAGTCTGCCAAAGTTCAGGATAATGGGCTCATTGTTGTTACTGAAGATGTCATCCAAGCCTCATCTGAGAATCACCTAGACTTCTCTTCTTCATTTTCCATTTAATCAGTCACTAAATTCTGTCTCATGAAAGTAGCTGTCAAATCAGTTTCCTCCTTTCCAATTTATTCAAGTCCTCATCGTCTGTTACCTGGGCTACTGCAATAGCTGCTTCTGTATTCTCCCTGCCTCCAACAATATCCCCTCCTGTCCATCCTTCATGTTATAGCCAGAATAATCTCTCTAAAATGCAAATTATACCACTCCCTTTCTTGGAATTCATCAGTATCTTCCCATTGATGACAGCACAGCTTCTCAAGCTTTGATCTGACCCTTGCCCATCTCCCTACGTGATCTTCCACCATTCTTCTCCACCCAGCAACACTGATTAATTTCCCATAATTTTGTCCTTTCTGTGAAAGTGTTTCTGTTCCTGGAATAGCCTTTTCCTACCTTGTCTGATTTGCTAACCCAGCAACACTGATTAATTTCCATAGATTTGTCCTTTCTGTGAAAGTGTCTCTGTTCCTGGAATAGCCTTTTCCAACCTTGTCTGATTTGCCAACACCTTTGGTTCCCTTTTTGCTAGGCCCATCAAAGGATCTTCTAAGTCTCTATTAAACACACAGGCTCACAAGGCTAGACTAGGCCACAGTGGCATCAACTTATCAGAAGGTACCACATAGGAACCACAGCTTGCCAGCAGGGTATCACCAAGTGGGGTCTCAGGGAAAAACCCCATACAGCTATCATCTCCCCAGGGACAGATCAAGGGCAAGGAGACGAGATCCACATCTGGGTGGTTTAGTTTCCGCCTTGGCAGAGAAGAAGATACCTACCTCACAGGGCCAATAGATCTTGTTAAAAGTCCATAGTCACTGCTTCCATGGGTCAGTGTTCTCAGAGAAGCTCAAAGCTATGGCTCCCCCATCTGTTAATTGTAGTTCACTTATTGTTCTCCCATTCTAAGTGCAATTTACCAATCAGGGGTCATTCTACCACCAGGAAGATTGCCTAGCAATATGGCTAATACGTACCATCTTATCTGGCTTCCAGGTAACATTGTTAGGGAGTGATCACAGGTTGGATTCTTATTTATACAGCTAAAAAAGGCTTTATTAATCCTTCCATCCATTCCTTCCTCCTCTGTTGGACTTCCCCATCTCTACAACTTCACCCTAAGTTGTTTATTCTGTTTTCTTTAAAGCTTCTGGATCTTGCACATACTTATATCATTGGCCGCATCCTCGCAAATGGTAATTATTTGCTGTATTAAGGTACCTGCCAGACCTAGTGTTATGGGTGTGGCTTTTTATAGGATGAGGTGGGAGGATTATAAATATATGCTCTTCAACTCTGAGGATTTTTGACCATGTTTAGTTGTAACAAAATAACAAGAGTAGATAAAGTACCCAGACATATTTTATGTACTTTGTCTTTTTTTTATAGGTTTTTTCTAAAAAATTAGATCTTTCAAAAACAACTAGATAAAATGAAAACATGAGCTAAGTTAAATTAATGCTTTAACAATTATAATTGAGAAAATGTGACTTTTTAAAATCAGACTAGCTCATGAATTAAAGATCCTCATTAAACTATAGACCATGGAGTACTTGTAATAGCTCTACATCCAAGTTCAAGTGATATCCTCCATCTAGAGCAAATGATGACCTCTGGATTTAATGCATATGTTATTAGCAGTTTGATCCCTTAGATTCAATCCATGAATTTTAATCCTCTTTACAAGATGTTCAAAATGATTGGAAAAGTGGGGCTGGAGGTAAACAGGAGCAGCTGTTTACCAGAAAACCTCTCTCTACCTGACCCCTGCTGAGTTAACACAATGGATTCTGAGAGAACATCGTGACTCATTCCCCTCCTGGTATTTACCATAGACTCATACATTTTGCTCTTTCTTATATACTGCTTTAATCCTGCTCTGATCACGGAACATCGTTATCCCCACTTGGAAACTGACTCAGAGGTCAGTGCGATGCAGCATGGCTGTCCCATTCAGCCTTGTTTGCTTCCTCCCACTCCCTGTAACTCTGGGGAAGGTTGAGTGTCCTGAGGAATTTGACAGAAGTGTGAGGCCTGGGCTCTACTGACATCAGAGTTTCATATTAAGAAGAAAGGAACTGGAATAAAATCTCATTGTTGGAGCGAGGAGAGATAAAGAGGAGATCAAGGATACACAGAAGAAAAGGAAGTGGCAGGCGCTGGCAGAGGGCTGAAACAGTGAGTTTCCACTGCAGAGAGAGGGTGAGGAAATGTATAAATTGCCAATAGGAAACTAGATTCTCTCACCACTCCATAACACACAGGGCTGAAATGCTCAGGTGAGAAGAATGACAGCCCAGGCCAACCTGAGCTCCACTCCTGCCCTGCTGTGCCTAGATTTCACTCATTTCCAGCTCTGGGTGCTCTTGTCTCACTTATGTGAAAGTGGAGAAAACAGAGGAGCAGGTTGTTTTCTCTGAACTGTCTAGGGAAAAGAAATGCTGAACAATAAATCAGAAAACCAAACCTTGTACAACTGTGAAGAAGGCTGCACTCAGTCTAGAAATGGAAAGTACCCCTGAGGGGCTGCACTGAAACCACTGTTTCCCAATAGATTTTGACTCTTAGGTGCTTACTGCATATGAGCGAAAGTCCATGCAAAAATACTTATTTTACTCTAAGTATGCTGTGGGCATCAATAATTGATAAATGACAAGAAATGTCATGGTAATATAAAGCCATGTTTGCTTAATGGTAGCATGTCTTCAGAGATGAAGCCATTTAAGTTGTCTAGCCAGATACCTGGAAGAGTCTCCTTGCTCCTAATTATTAGGAGGTAGGCAGTTAAGAATTTGTGTATTTTAATATCCTGCCTCAAGTTTTTTTTTTAGTTATTGTCCTACACTGGCTCAAGTGGCAGCAATATAATAGATGATGCTGAGGAAAACTCCTGGGCATATTTCTTTCTAGAAAAGACTTTATATTGAAAGGAATAAATACATTTATTTACTTGCATATTATTTCAGTGGTTTCTCTCTGAGGTCCCATGGCAAGACCTGCTTTAAGCTGAAACCACCTTACAATATGGTACCTTTGCTCCATATTAATGACAATTAACACTTACTGAGTGTTAAGCCTTATACATATAGTTTCTCATTTTTTTTTAAATCTACCTGTGGTCTTTGTAATTGGTGGCTTTTGGAGGGGTAGTTTCTCATTTTTTAAATGACCAAACCCCATGTTACAGGTACTTTCATTTCATAAGTTACTTAAATAAATTATTTCATAATTTCATAAATTATGAAATTTCAAAAAAATTCATGAAATCATTTCATAAATTACTTTCATTTCATAAATGAGAAAACTGAAGGAAGAGGTTCTGTAACTAGTCCAAGGTCACGTACCTGGTAAATAATAGAGATGGATATTGAAATTCAATAGTCTGGCTCCAGAGCCCATGTGGTTTAACCACTAATCAAACTGTATCAGGAGCCTGAAAGAAAATAGGATTTGTGCATGTCTTGGAGTAGAGAATGAAGGACAATAAGGTACAGTCAAGCATGTGGTGACCTTGCCTCTTTTGATGAATGTCAGTTGTGTTCTTTCTCCTGCGCTTCCTGATTAGCTTTCATTTAGGCACAATTCACCATCTCTTCTGTGTCCTCATGTTACCCATTGCCTTTGTCTCTTTCTAGATAGCAATAGCCACAGCTGTCTTTTCTTCTTACTCTATTTCCTCCTCCTGGTTGGTATCAATTCCAGGATTAGTAATCAAAACTAATATACTTCCAAATACATATCTCTGCCTTAAGTACCAAACCATTTCTGGCTGACCTCTGGCTATCAGCACCTGGTTGTTCCACAGGCTCCTGAAACTCAACATGTCTAAAAATGACTCCACATTTTTGAGCTACATGTTGCTATGGTATAAATGTTTATGTCTCCCTAAAATTCATATGCTGACATCCTCACCTCTCAGGTGGTAGTATTAGGAGGTGGGGCCTTTGGGAGGTGATTAAGTCATAGGCTTGAAGCCCTCATAAATGAAATTGGTACTCTTATAAAAGAGGCTCAAGAGACACTTCTTGCTCCTCTATCATGTGACATTAGAATGAGAAGATCACTGTCTATGAGGGAGCAGGACTCCATCAGACACCAAATTTACCAGCATTTTGATAAGACCATCTTTCCGGACTCTGCAACTGTGAGAAATACATTTCTGTTGTTTATGTCTATGGGATTTTGTTGTAGCAGCTTAATTGGACCAAGACACACGTATAGGCCTTAAATGTTTATATTAGAAAATAAGAGTGTAAAATAAATAAGACTCCACAGCCTAGTGGGATAGGCTCTGTTCTCGGACTTGCTTCTCTTCCTGTATTTTCTGTTTTGGTTAATGACATTATTTCCTGACTTGGAATCCACAATCAGCAGTTGCTACTTTGCACTCACCCAAACCCTGCCCATTTGAGATTAGAGATCATTTTTCCAATCCAGCTGTTTCTTCTGTCTCTGCGGCGTTTGTCTGAGGTGTGTGTGACATGCCTTGTTTGGCTGCCCTGCCATTGGTTTTTCTCTCTTCTAGTTATTTCCTTTTTATTTTAAAGATTACAATTCTCAAAACTTTGATCATTTTAATTTGACATCTAGAAATATAGATCAGCTTTCTATCATTCACAAGATAAAATCCAAACTCAGGATGACTGGCAAGCTCTTTCAAACAGAGCTCTTGTCTATCCATAGCAATATAATATTTTAAAAAATGATAAAAAATGATTGTGGCCAGATTGGTTTACCTGCCTTCTATTTCTCATACTGAAGCAGTCTAAGAGCCCAATTTGCAGAGTCAAGATGAGAGCAGTAGCTCTTAAAGTGTAAATTGAGGCTGAGAAGGAAAGAGACAGCTTTTGCTTGGGACATCTTGCTTCTTACCCTCTCCATGGTCCCTTGGTCTAATTCCTTACTTCTCTTCTGCCAACCTACTCCTCCATGTACTCTCCTCTTGTATTCAGCCTCAAGGGGGTAATATAGCCACGGATGCTAAAGGAGAGGTTTACTGGAAGAAAGAATCATCAGGATCTAAATTTAGGATCGATTATTAAAAACAAAACAAATATAACCAAGCCAAACCAAACAAAACTAAAGCAGCAGAGCACAAGTGGTACATGCCCTGCCTATAATCCCAGCTACTGTGGATGCTGAGGTGGGAGAATCACTTGAGCCCAGGAGTTTGAGACCAGGCTGAACAACATAGTGAGACCCCATCTCTACCAAAAAAATAAAAATTAAACGTTTCTCACTGCCAAGATACATAGTCTGCTAGTATCTCTGCTATGTTTATTATGAACTGAAATATGTTTCTCAGAATGTAACTGTATTTGGAGATGGAGTCTTGAAAGAGGTGATTAAAATAAAATGAGGTAATGGGCTCTAACCTAAAATCACTGATGTCCTTATAAGAAGAGGAAATCAGGATATAGACATGTACAGAAGCAAGACCACATGAAGACACAGGGAAGAGATAACCATCACAAGCCACAGAAAAATACAGGCCTCAGAACAAGCCAACTATACCAACACCTTGATCTTTGACTTCTAGAGCAGTGAGAAAATAAGCGTCTGTTGTTTAAGCCACTCAGTCTGTGGTACTTTGTTATGGCAACCCTAGTAAACTAACACAATGCTACTATAAGAAATAATAATAGGCTGGGCACAGTTGCTCATGCCTGTAATTCCAATATTTGGAGAGGGTGAGGTGGGAGAATCGTTTGAGCCAGGGGTTTAAGACCAGCCTGGGCAATACAGTGAGATTTCATCTTGACCAAAAAAAGAAAATTAAAAATTAGCTGGGTGTGGTGGTGTACACCTGTGGTCCCGACTACTCAGGATGCTGAGGAGAAAGAATAACGTGAGCCCAGGAGTTTGGGGCTACAGTGAGACATGGTTGTGCCTTTTTGAGAGCAAGACCCTTTCTCAAAAAAAAAAAAAAGGAAAGAAAGAAATAATAATATGATAATAGCTAGTATGGTTTTGAGTGTTTACTTTGTACCATGTTTTGATATGGTCTAAATGTTTTTAAACTTATTTAGTACTCACAATGACTGTAAGATGGTACTACTTTTATTTCTTGTATGTGGATGAGGAAGCTACAGTAAAGAGGTTTAATGTTGCGTCAAATAGCTAGAAAGTAGAAACTAGGTAATTAGAGAAGATATGTATTATCTTGCCCTGAAAAATGTTAAAAATCTACTGTTTCCACAAATCAATAAAGGAAACAAAGACAACTCAATACTAAAATAGGCAAAAGACTTGAAAATGAGATTTCATAAAAGGTATATCTCCATATCTATGTGACCCATAAATCTAAGAATGGCTGCTAAGCCTCTGGTGGGCATGTAGTGCTATTGCATTGTATTTTTAATTTGCTAAGAAATGCAAATTTAAAAGGAATTGGGATTGAATGTATTGTGTGCAGCCTGCCACACCCCTTCGTATGTTCTAGGCTTGAGACACCTCTGACTTCCTGCATTCCTGCAGGGAAAGAACTATGATCCTGAGGTTTTTAAAAGACTTTGCAGATGATACTCTCCCTCTCGTACATTTTTTTTTTTTTTGAGATGGAGTTTTGCTCTTGTCGCCCAGGCTGGAGTACAATGGCACAGTCTCGACTCATGGCAACCTCTTCCTCCAAGTTCAAGTGATTCTCCTGCCTCAGCCTCCCAAGTAGCTGGGATTACAGCTGCCACCATGCCTGGCTAATTTTTGTATTTTTAGTAGAGATAGGGTTTCACCATGTTAGCCAGGCTGGTCTCAAACTCCTGACCTCAGGTGATGCAAATCCCTCAGCCTTGCAAAGTGCTGGTATTACAGGTGTGAGCCACTGTGCTCCGCCCTCCTCTGCTCTTGACCAGAATAAAATTGCACCTTCACTGTCACCCAGATGAAGCCTCTCTGTTTTTCTCTAGGTGCCTATTGCACTGTGTATGCCTCTTATCACAGGACCCACATTGATTGCAATTGATGCATCTGTCCCCCTCATTGGGCAGTTAGCAATTTGGGGTCAGGGACTGACCGAATTAACATTATAGTGTCCTGAAGCATTGAGCATGTGGCTGTACTATATTCAGTGGTTAACACATATTTGTTGAAAGAATCCTAACTCCTTATTATTCTCTTTTGTCAGATTACTTTTCATGTTTATGCTGGGCTGTGTCTCTGATTTCAAAGAATAGCTGAAAATTAAGTGTTAGATGTTTTGTAAATAAGTACCTTAATAGATTTATTTGGCATTGTCTACCAACAATGCTTATTGATTCTGCTTTCAGAAGTTTTGTTCTTCACTTGTGAACTAATCTAAGTTGGTTTGGCCTTTATAATTGGCCAGTTGTTTTTAGAAGATATCTACAAGGCCAGGTGCATGGCTCATGCCTGTAATCCCAACACTTCGGAAGGCTGAGATGGAGAGGGGAGTCATTTGAGGTCAGGAGTTTCAGACCAGCTTGGCCAATATGGCAAAACCCAGACTCAATTAAAAATTAGCTGGACCTGGTAGTGCATGTCTGTAATCCCAGCTACTTGGGAGGCTAAGGCAAGAGAATTGCTTGAACATGGGAGGGGAGGATTGCAGTGAGCCAGGACTGCACCACTGCACTCCAGCCTTGGCGACAAGCAAGACTCCATCTCAAAAAAAAGATATCTATAGTCTAGAAAGACTAGAGGTGGATGAGGACAAAAAGCCTGGGCTCCCACAACCTTGCCACATGTGGGTGGTATATTACAATAAAAGCAGGTCTCAGATGAGAGTGTGCCACACATATGAACACTTCTCAGCAGGTGATACAGTGATGTAACCTGTTCTGCTGGCTCCTGAAGTCCCTCTTCTCTGTCATTTTTGGGTATGCCATAAGCACCTTGAATGAAAAGTACATGCTGATGGCAGGAAAAGCTAGCCTTTCAACTGAATTAGATAGTAAATTCTCCATAAGGAAGACAATTAGAAGCTGAGTTTTGAATCTAAGACATAACTTGAAGATATTAAGTTGCTGGGCTCACCAGGTTATTTTACTCTATACCTAGAAAGGTGAAGATACCTGCAGAATATATCCAGGCAACCATATTTCTTGAACACCATTCATTTTACCAATGAAAAATCATTTCTCATACTTTTTAAAAATTATTTTATTATTTTTTTCATATATCATTTATTGACTTTCCATTATTGTAGGTAAAGATTTAAGTTTCTTTTTATTCTCCCTACCTCCAGCTGTCCCTCCCCTAGCCCCCCCCACCCCCCAACAGACCCCAGTGTGTGATGTTCCCGTCCCTGTGCCCATGTTTTCTCATTGTTCAACACCCACCTATGAGTGAGAACATGCCGTGTTTTGTTTCCTGTTCTTGTGTCAGTTTGCTGAGAATGATGGTTTCCAGATTCGTCCATGTCCCTACAAAGGTCATGAACTCATACTTTTTATGGCTGTGTAGTATTCCATGGTGTATATGTGCCACATTTTCTTTATCCAGTCTATCAATGATGGGCATTTGGGTTGGTTCCAGGTCTTTGCTATTGTAAACAGTGCCACAATGAAATACGTGTGCATGTGTCTTTATAACAGAACGATTTGTAATCCTTTGGGTATATACCCAGTAATGGGATTGCTGAGTCCAGTGGAATTTCTATTTCTAGATCCTTGAGGAATCACCACACTTCCACAATGGTTGAACTAATTTACACTCCCACCAACAGTGTAAAAGTGTTCCTATTTCTCCACATCCTCTCCAGCATCTGTTGTCTCCAGATTTTTTAATGATCGCCATTCTAACTG
>CAUYLG010001304.1:0-111768 GCA_963573385.1 Cacajao melanocephalus
GTTATCAATGTTTTTGTCTGGAATGCTTCCAGTTTTTGTCCATTCGGTGTGATATTGGCTGTGGGTTTGTCATAAATAGATTTTATTATTTTGAGATACATTCCACTGATACCTAGTTTATTGAGAGTTTTTAGCATAAAGTAAAGCCCCTTGTATCGCCTTTCTTCCCTTCCCTGTCCACACCTCCCTCTACTGGTATTTCCAGGGATCACCTCAAGTTAAATACTTGCACTGAATCCTGTACTGTGGGTCCCCTTCTCGGGGAATCCAGATTGAGAAGCAGCCCTCAGCTCCTCCTTAACATAATGATTCACTCCATGGAAGCTACCCAGGCCTCTGAGCATCTGCCCCCATGCCATTCCCACCTCCAGTGTGCGTACCACCTGTCTTCCCTCTGCCTGCCTCACTCCTCCTCAGCCTTCAGTGGCATCTTACCCATTCTCTGAGATCCCTCCTTTCTCTCTCAGACTGCTCAGCCTACTCCTTCTTCAGCAGTGAAGTGAGCATCCCTCTTCACACTGGCATCTATTCACTGCCTGTGGCAGTTCTAATATCGTTCAGCTTTTGGTAGCGTCAGAGTGGGTGGGGTGGACATGTCATTCCTGACAAGACCATAAATTCATAGCGACCATGTCTTAGACTTTTAAATCTCCCTCAGAACCTACGGTTTTGGACCAGATGCCTAGTAGTGAGTTGTGATCACGCCACTGCACTCCAGCCTGGGTGACAGAGTGAGACCCTGCCAAAAGGAGAAAGAAAATCTTTAGTTTTGGACAGCAGAAAACCCAACTCAAATAGGGTTATGCAAAAATGGGAATGCATTGGTTTATATGGCAGAAAAGTTCGGGAGTAAATTGGCTTCAGATGAGACTCATCCAGGACTCCAACAAGGGCACTGAAACATAGTCCTTCTCCTCCTCTCGCCTCTGCTTTCCTCTGTGTTGGCTTTGTTTTCAGGCTCCTCTTAGGAATCCCAACAATTATCTACTTCATTGCCAGCTGTCTCAGCTGAAAAGACAGAGGCTCTTCCTGGGAGCCCCGTCCCGGGATGCATCAACTTAGATCTGCACTCGCTTCTGAGCCAAGCACTTTAGCCAGGGAGCTGGGACTCTGCTGACGGCCAGGGTGTGTCCTGCACCTCACCCTGGAGGGGGGTAGAGCCCCACATGACTCACGTGACCTGAGAAGGAGGGAGAAGGGGTTCCTTAAAGGAATCTGGAATATTGCTGTCTTGGACTCTGGAGCCAGACAGTGGGACTTTGGGCAATTTATCTCACAATGCCTGTTTCCTCATGTACAAAATAGGAAGAACAATAATAATAATATCCACCACACAGGAATGTTCTGAGTGCTGGAAGAATCTTAGTCCATTCAGGCTGCTATAATAAGATACCGTAAACAGGTGGCTGATAAACAACAGAAATGTGTCCCAGTTCTGGAGGCTGGGAAGTCCAAGACTGAGGCACTGGCAGATTCAGTGCCTGCTTTCTGGTTCATACATGGCATCTTACACTGTGTCCTCATGCAGTGGATGGGGCAAGCTAGCCCTCTGCGGCCACTTTTATTAGGGCACTAATCCCATGTATGTGGGCTCCTCTGTCTTTACCTAATTCACCTCCCAAAGGCCTCGCCTACCTCCTAATATTTACTACTATCACCTTGAGGGTTAGACTTTCTTTTCTTTTCTTTTCTTGAGACAGAGTCTTGCTCTGTTACCCAGGCTGGAGTGCAGTGGCACCATCTTGGCTCACTGCAACCTCTGCCTCCTGGATTCAAGTGATTCTCCTGCCTCAGCCTCCTGTGTAGCTGGGATTACAGGCACACACCACCATGACTGGCTAATTTTTGTATTTTTAGTAGAGACGGGGTTTCACCATGTTGGCCAGGCTGGTCTCGAACTCCTGATCTCATGATCCACCTGCCTCAGCCTCCCAAAGTGCTGGGATTACAGGAGTGAGACACCACACCTGACCTGGGGGTTAGACTTTGAACATGTAAGTTTTGGCAGGGAACACAAACATTCAGACCACAGCATAGAGTTAACACAGTGCACTTAGAGCAGTGACCAATCCATGTAAAGTACTCCATAAATGCTTGCTATTAGTATAGCAAGCTCATTTTTTTTCTGAGACAGAATCTCAGTCTCACTCTGTCTCCCGAGGTGGAGTGCAGTGGCATGATCTCAGCTCACTGCAACCTCCATCCCACTGGTTCAAGCAGTCCTCCCACCTCAGCCTCCCACGTAGCTGGGATTACAGGCATGTGCCACCACGCCTGGCTAATTTTTATATTTTTTGTAGAGACAGGATTTCACCATGTTGGCCAGGATGGTCTCAAACTCCTGACCTCAAGTGATCTGCCTGCCTCGGCCTCCCAAAGTGCTGAGACTACAGGCGTGAGCCACCATGCCCAGACTCAATATTTTTGATACTGTGGAAGCTTTCCTTTCCAACAGATTGGAACTGGTTGGTTAGTTAATAAAATGATGAATCTTTGAAAATGTTATGCTCCTTCCATCTTTGAGTTTAAAAGCATAAATAGGCCTGAGGCCATCTGGCAGGGCTGGGACTAGGACGAGGCAAGGCAGAAATAAGAGCACAACATTTAGTGACGCAGGAGCCCGATCCCTACCATTACTCCAACAGTTTATGGTTGTCTGGCTGACGCCAAATTCAACAGCATTTGTTTTAAGCAACTTGCATCTATTCAGTCATGCCAAAACATTCAGCTTGGTTTTCAGAGAAACAGGAACTTATTTTCCCGTTCTTTTTGTTTTTTTTTCTTTTCTGAGACGGAGTTTTGCTCTTGTTGCCTAGGCTAGAGTGCGATGGCCTGATTGCGGCTCACTGCAACCACCGCCTACCGGGTTCAAGCGATTCTCCTGCCTTAGCCTCCTAAACAGCTGGTATTACAGGCACCTGCCACCACACCTGGCTAATTGTTGTATTTTTAGTAGAGACGGGGTTTCACCATGTTGGCTAGGCTTGTTTCGAACTCCTAACCTTAGGTGATCCATGCACCTTGCCCTCCCAAGTGATGGGATTGCAGGCATAAGCCACCCCACCCAGCCTCCCATTCATTTTTAAATAGGTTTTACAATGTGTAATTAAAACATAGAAGCAAATAAGTATAACTAGCATAGAAGCTCCCTGAGGGCAGGACTTCTCTGTCCTTTATCACCACATTGTCTCCAGAGCTTAAAACAGTGTGTACACATCATAGGTGCTCACATGTCTGTGCATGAATGAATAAACTGGCTTTGACAGGTTTGGGGAACAAAGGGTTGATTCAATATGTAGGAATCCATGGACAAACTCAGGTGGAGTCTGCCAACTTCAGGTATTTCAGGAGCCGTGGGCTTTATCAACATGGTTTACAGAAGTATACATGGTTTACAGCGAATCCAGCAGGGTAGTTAAGTGATGGTCAGTTGTGAAAGCTACTACCACATTATAAGTAAATATTTAAGGGAAGGATCCAGAAACACCTGTTTGTTTCTTTTTTTTGAGACGGAGTCTCGCTCTGTCTCCCAAGCTGGAGTGCAGTGGCGGGATGTCGGCTCACTACAACCTCCACCTCCCAGGCTCAAGCGATTCTCCTGCCTCAGCCTCCTGAGTATCTGGGACTACAGGCGCATGCCACCAGGCACAGCTAATTTTTGTATTTTTAGTAGACACGGGATTTCACCATGTTGGACAAGATGGTCTCAATTTCTTGACCTCATGATCCACCTGCCTCGGCCTCCCAAAGTGCTGAGATTATAGGCGTGAGCCACCATGCCCAGCCCTGTTGGTCTCCTTTGGTGAACAGGTGTGCCTTGTAGGGAGGGTATGGTAAGGGAGATGGCATCTGAATTCCAGCAGGCAATAAGGAGCATGTATAGTTTGAAAAAACCTATTCAACATAATTATCATATTTTTAAAATATGATAAATGAAAAACACCTACTGCTTTCATAACATATTATAGAAAGCTAAGCTCAAGAAAATGCAGTAGTGGGAACTGCAGAAGCGGCAGCAATTCTAGACAGTAAGTCCCATGAAGGCAGCACAGTACTAATGCCTGGTAAATCGTCCTGACTCAAAAAGATTATGGGAGAAAATAAATTCTCAGTAACAAGTTTACTTCTTAAGGGCAATGTAGCTACGAAGGTGTAGGCTTGGGAAATGTCACTTCCCAATCAATATTTTAAAAGACATCTTTTTAAAATATTGAAAAACCATATTTTAAAAACATAACGATGGTTTTGGCCTGGTGCAGTGGTTCACACCTGTAATCCCAGCACTTTGGGTGGCCAAGGCAGGCGGATCACCTGAGGTCAGAGGTTCAAAACCAGCCTAGCCAAAATGGCGAAACCTCATCTCTACTAAAAACACAAAAAGTAGCTGGGTATGGTGGTGGCCGCCTGTAATCTCAGCTAATAGAGAGGCTGAGGCAGGAGAATTGCTTGAACCTGGGAGGCGGAGGTTGCAGTGAGCCGTGATTTTGCCACTGCACTCCAGCCTGGGCGACAAGAGCAAGACTCCGTCTCTAAATAGAGAAATAAATAGGCCAGGCGCGTTGGCTCACGCCTGTAATCCCAGCACTTTGGGAGGCCAAGGCAGGTGGATCACCTGAGATCCAGAGTTCAAAACCAGCCTGACCAACATGGTGAAACCCTGTCTCTACTAAAAATAAAAAAAATTAGCTGGGTGTAGTGGCGGGCATCTGTAATCTCAGCTACTTGGGAGGCTGAGGCAGGAGAATCGCTTGAACCCAGGAGGTGGAGGTTGCCGTGAACCAAGATCATGCCATTGCACTCCAGCCTGGGCAACAAGAGCAAAACACTGTCTCAAAATAAATAAATAAAAATAAAAACATAGCAATGTTTTTTTTCCAAATAAATCACAATAGGATTCTTTTTGGGTACTTCCCCAATGTTATTTCCCCAATGGGATTTGGTGGACCATCGATTCACCCAATGAGTAAAGCTGATTTTTAGACTAACCACGGGGGATAGTTCCACAGGATGAAGTTGCATAGCATTTTGGCTCATAGAAATAGGTAGATGCATATAGTAAAGTTCATAAGGACTGCAGCCTTTGACTGACCAAATGATTGTATTTGTAGCCAATATAAACTGCAGTACTTTGGAAGAGTTGGAGACGATAATGGAATACCATCCATTGCACCATTAGCCACAAAATGGTGGAAGTCACTTGGCCTGGCCTCCCCAAGGAATCGGTCCTGGTCATTTCCTCCCGGCCACCTCTGGTGAAAGGGCATTCCACACCCAGCCCTGTGGTACCGTGGCACAAGCCCAGATTTGCTTGTCCTGGTGGAAATTTCAAGTTCTTTGTTTCCTACCCTCCTTTTTAAACCTATTTTTTCCTAATCGGTTTCCTGAGGATATGAAAGCTATTCCTTACATAAACCTCTTGAGCTCAGTTTTTCCTCATCTAGGCTCGACCCCATTTTTGTGACTTTTCCACAGAGATATTAAAAGAAGCAATAACCACAAAACCAACAGCACCAAAACTGGCTGCGTCTTTAGGATGCGTCTTTAGGATGTGCTTCCTTGTTTGCCTTTGCACGTGCTATTCCGCCTGCTGCTGGGCGCGCACTCTGAAACCTGCATCTCCCTGTGCTAGTCACCATGCCAACTCAACTCCTGCTCGTGCTTGCAGACTTACCTGAGCTAGAGAGTGATGCTCCCGCCAGCCGCCCCTGCTCCTACACCAACAGAGGCAATTTTTTTCTTTTTTGAGACGGAGTCTTGCTCTGTCACCCAGACTGAAGTGCAGTGTCACGATCTCGGCTCACTATAACCTCCACCTCCCAGGTTCAAGTGATGTTCATGCCTCAGCCTCCCCAGTAGCTGGGATTACAAGTGCATGGCACCACGCCCAGCTAATTTTTGTACTTTTAGTAGAGACGGTGTTTCTCCGTGTTGGCCAGGCTGATCTTGAACTCCTGACCTGAGGTGATCCACCCGCCTTGGCCTCCCAAAGTGCTGGGATTACAGGCGTGAGCCATCGTGCCCGGCCTTGTACTTTTGAAATACATAAAAAATGTTGAGAAGATGCAGAGAAGAAAAATAAAATGCAGTCAAGGAACTGGACGATAAGACTTACCACTTACTCATCCATCCAAACACTCATCTCTGAAATGCACATTAAGTCTTGGTGCCAGGTGCTATGTTAAATGGGGACAGACACAGGGATGAAAACAGTGTTTTGTAAAATGAGAGTCTCAACCTGTCAAATAATTACATCAATAATTATGTACAGCAACCTCTGTCAAATAATTACATTACTTGCCATGGGTCCTGTGATGGTTAATTTTTGTATGTAAGCTTGGCTAGGCCCCAGTGCTCAGATATGTATCAAACATTATTCCAGATGTGTCTGTGAAGGTATATTTTAGATGAGAGTTAACATTTAAATCAGTGGACAGTGAATAAGGAGATTGCCCTCCATAATGTGGGTGAGCCTCATCTAATCAGGTGAAGGGCTTAAGAGATGAAGACTGACCTCTCTGAGAGGGAAGGAATCCTGCTGGCCAGTGGTTTTTGGACTTGAACTGCAATTCTTCCCTGGATCTCAAGGCTGCCAGCCTACCCTGCAGATTTTGGATTTCGCACTTGCCAGCTTCCACCATCCTGTGAGCTACTTCCTTAAAACCAATGTTTCTTTCAATCTCCTTTCCTTTTCCTTCCTTCCTTCCTCTCTTCCTTCCTTCCCCGTTCCTTCCCTCCCTCCCTCCTTCCTTCCTTCCTTCCTCCCTCGCTCTCTCTTTCTTTCTTTTCTTCTCTCTCTCTTTCTCCTTCCCTTCCTTCTCTCTTTCTTTCTCTCTCTCTCTCTTTCATTTCCCCTCCCTCCCTCCCCTCTCCCTCTCTTCCTTCCTTCTCTCTGTCTTTCTTCCTTTTTCTTTCTCCCTTCCCTTCCCTCTCTCCCTCCCTCTGTCCCTCCCTCCCTCCTTCCCTCTCTTTCCTTTATTTTTCCTTCCTTCCTTCCGTCTCTCTCTTTCTCCCTTCCTTCCTTTCTTCTTCTTTTCTCTTTTTCTCCCTTGTTTCTGTCTCACTGAACGACCCTGACTAATAAGCCCCTCACAGGTCTTGCCTTTAAGTTTTCACAGCCATTTCACCAGTGCGGTAAAGTCACTAGATACTGCCTCAACAGCTGATTGACAAAAAATTCTCTAGACTCCCAAATCGGCCCTGGATGGGGATAAGAGGAGTTTGTGTCCAACTCTGCACAGTATAGAAACTCCCTTGGGCACTTGTCTTGGTCAGCATTCTACATGGTGAGCAATAGAAGCGGCCTCCATCCCATTAGGCCGAAGAGGAGTTTGTTGAGAGCACACTGGGGGCTTGTGAACCTGCGAGGGTGCAGCAGAATGGGGCTCAAAATTCAGGAGCCAGACTTGAAAGCATCCATCTAGTCTGATGAGGAATCCATCACGGTGCTGCCAGTAAGCAGCTAGTTTGCCTCCGTCAAGAACTTGATTTCACCAAAGTCACCACTGTCACCAACTCCAATGCCAACTCTGTGCCAAAAAGTAGGCTTTGTGGCCACCACTACCCCGCAAAAAACAGCCTCTTTAATAAAACGGACTCCATGTCCCTCTTCCTGAATCACAGCCTAGACGCTCCCGTTGCTGGCACCTAGTCTTGTGTCTGTGCCCTAGCTGCAAGAGAGACTGGCAAAGTATGTTTTCAGGCTGTGGCATAGGGAGGAGCATCACATAATATGGAAATTGCGTTGCTTGGTATAGGAAGGATGTTCTAAAGGGATGGGCATTGAGGAAACATGACAAATGGCCATCCCATGCTCTTACCAGATGCTTTTCCCCAACAGCCACCTCTTCTTCCATTTCCGCAGTGCCAGGGGTTACTTTCTTTGGGAGACAATCTGGCTCAGCTCTAATTCTGAAAGAAGTGTTTCTGCTGAGCCCTGTAACTGTGCCCCTGTAACTCCTACCCTCTGCTTATTGTGAACAGCAAAGAAGATGGGTTGGGTCCAGTGTTGTATCCTACTGTTTCGGAGTTGGGAAAATCAGGATTTAAGTCTTAGCTCCATCACTTAGGAGTCGTATGATTTTCAACAACATACTTGATGTCTCAATTCTATTTTCTCATCTATAAAATGGGGATAATAGTACACACCAGGGGCTGGGTGCAGTGGCTCACACCTGTAATCTCAGCACTTTCTGAAGCTGAGGTGGGCGTATCACCTGAGGTCAGGAGTTCAAGACCAGTCTGGCCAACATGGTGAAACCTCGTCTCTACAAAAATATAAGAATTAGCCAGGCACGATAGTGGGTACCTGTAATCCCAGCTACTCAGGAGGCTGAGGCAGGAGGATTCGGGAAGCGGAGGTTGCAGTGAGCTGAGATCATGACATTGTACCCCAGCCTGGGTGACAGAGCAAGACTCTATCTCAAAAAAACAAAAAAAAGCATGCACCACAGAAATTTGGAGTGAGGATCGAATTAACCAGAGGATGTAATGACTTAGCAGACCACTTGGCACATTAATAGTAACTGTTGTCATGGATGCTTCCTAACCCTTCTGCACACAGCAGCCATTAGAAAATGGAGAGACCACTGCCATGATGTCCTCCTACCACTCCAACCCCTGTGTTTTTTTTTCATTTTCAAAGGAACATCTATGTCTGCTGGGAGGACTTCTGCTTCCTTCGTCTGCACAAGGTCTGCACAACTGCCTGTTCCGTCTCTTCTTTCAACCTCCCTTGTGTACTCGACAGTGACGCAATCCCTGATTCCCCAAACACAGTGCCCCTGAAGGAACCTCTCACTTAGTGCCCTCACTTGGTTGTCTAATACTGGGCTCCTTTGTTTTACACTGCACTCCTCCAGCGTCCACTCGCCCCAGCAGGTCACATCCTGCCTGTCTTCCCTCCGTTTTAAAATCTTCCCTTATTGCTCTGTCTGCTAGTACCTGTGCCAACACTTGGCACTTAATTGTTATTATTTTTTGAGACAGAGTCTCACTCTGTCACCCAGGCTGGAGTGCAATGGGGTGATCATGGTTCACTGCAACCTTGACTTCCTGGGCTCAAGCTATCCTCCCACCTCAGCCTCCCAAGTAGCTGGGATTACAGGCATGTGCTGCCACACTCAACTAATTGTGTGTGTATTTTTTTTCTTTTTTGTAGAGACAGGGTTTTACCATGTTGCCCAGGCTGGTCTTGAACTCCTTGGCCACCTTGAGGAATGGATAATACTTCAAATGCATCTTTTCCCTTCCTTATTACCGGTTTTGATGACTTTCTCTGCACTGTCTTCTTCATCCTCATTTTCTTCCATCTCTTCATTCTCTTTACTATCCTTATCCTCCTCTTCCTCTTCTTTGAAAGCTGGTAGTTTTTGAGATAAAAAGTCTCAAAAGTGTTAGCTTTTGTAATAAGAGCCAGACACAGTGTCTCACACCTATAATTTCAGAGCTTTGGGAGGCTGAGATGGCAGGATTGCTCAAGCCCCAGGCTTTGAGACCAGCCTGGGAAACACAGTGAAACCTTGTCTCCACAAAAAATTTAAAAATTAGCTCAGCATGTTAGTTCATGCCTGTACTAACAGCTATTTGGGAGGCTGAGGTGGGAGGATCCCTTGAGCCCAGAAGTTGGAGGCTGCAGTGAGCCATGATCAGGCCACTGAACTCCAGCCTGGGTGACAGAGAAAGACTCTGCCTCTTAAAAAAGGGAGTGCAATAAAGAGTGGGTAATTCCATAAGTCTTAACCACCCTTAATTACTTAATTATTCATATAGTCCTTTCATTCACCCCACCCATTCATGTATCCATCTACCCACCCACCCACCCATCTACTCAACCATCAATCCAGTCCCCATCTATCCATCCATTTGTCCTTCAGTCACCCACCCACCTAACCACCCACCCATTCCTCCATTCATCCAAGCAGTTATCTACCCACTCACACACCCATCCATCCATCCAGTCCCCATCCATCCATTTATCCAATCGCCCACCCACCCATCCATCCACCCATTCCTCCATTCATCCAAGCAGTTATCTACCCACTCACAAACCCATCCATCCATCCAGTCCCCATCCATCCATCCATCCATCCATCCATTTAGTCCCCATCCATCCATCCATCCATTCACCCATCCATCCAACCATTTATCCAGTCACCCACCCACCCACCCACCCATCCACCCATTTGTTCATCCATCCGACCAGTTACCTACCCACTTACCCATCCTTCTATCCAGTCCCCAGTCATCCATCCATCCATTCACCTATCCATCCTTCCAGTCACCCACCCACCCACCCATATACCTATCCATCCAACCAGTCACCCACTCACTCACATTCATCTATCCATCCATCCTTCTATCCACTCATGCATCCATCCATCCATCCAGTCACCAACCCACCTATTCATCCATTCATCCATTTAGTCACTGAGTCATTAATCCAATCTACTTGTTCATCCAGTCACCCACCCATCCATCCATCCAACCAACCATCTATTCATCTAGTCACTCACTGACCCATCTACTCATCCATCCATTCACCCACCCATCCACCCACCTATGCATCCATCCAGTCACCCATTCATCCATCCAACCAGTCACCTACGCACTCACATCGATCCATCCATCCAGTCCCCACCCATTCATCCACTCATCCATCCACCCATCCATTTGTCCATCCATCCATCCAGTCACCCACCCACTCACAGCCATCCATCCAGTCATCCATCCGTCCATCCATCCAGTCGCCAACCTACCTATCCATCCATTTGTCCATTTAGCCACCCACCTATTCATCCATTTAGTCACCCACCCATTCATCCATCCACCCATTCATCTAGTCATCCATCCTTTCAACCATGCATCCATCCATCCATCCACCTACCCTCCCACCCATTCATCCATCGATCCATCCATCCATCCAGTCACCTATCCACTCATCTACCCATCCATCTATTCACCTATCCATCCAGTCACCCACCCACCCCACTATGCATCCATCCAGTCACCTACCCATCCATCCATCCATCCATTCATTTCACTAGCAGTCCTTGCCTTTTTCATCCCAGGCACTGTATTTAGGTTCTTGCTGTGCAAGAGAATCTCATAGACTCAAGAGGGAAACAGGTATAGAGCATAAAATACAAACTGTCGAGTAAGAAAGCAAAGGGGAATAAACCAGTCAGTGGGGAGAGAGAGGCAGGAAATGATCTTATGTCTCAGGCATATAGGTGGTGCCTGGTAAATATTAATCATTTGTTGATTAATTTGCCTCCTTTGGCTCCCCAGGAAAAGCATCTGCTCCCATGATGAAATCAGAGCATGTGGGTAAATGTATTATGTCACCTCTAAGCTCTTACAAATGTAAGGAAATGTGCCTGTGGTTTTCTGACAGGTGAAACACCTGAGGCAATGCCTAACACATAGTAGGTGCTAAATCCATAAGTGCTCTTAGTAAAGACAAACGTCAAGGACCCAGCTGGTGTGCTAGCCTTGCTAATTTAAAGGAAAATAATCTTTAACGTTATGAAAACATTCCCTCTTTCCTATTCAGTCTCATAGCAGTGATATAACTGAAGCCAGAGGGAATGAATATTTTCATGAGAATTCTCAATTGTCTACAACTTTTGTTTTATTTTAGGCTGGAATTAGAGATGATGCTTTCTTTTGCACCCACACAAACTCACCATTCATTCTACTTTTCTACTACCTATTTTCTCTACAGCATGTTTTATGGACTTTTTTCCTAATACATTTTCTAATAATTAAAGATATGGAGACAGAAAAACAGGGTTGCTGTGTGACTTGGGATGAGTTTCTTAATGTGTCCAAGGTCAAAGTCTTCATTCTCACATTTGTACAATTAAAGAAAATTGTGACGATTATAGGAGATAACATATTCAAAGTACCCACTTTGGCGCCCTTACTTACAGTACCTCTATAACATTATGTTCCAGTTATCCATTGCTGTTTAACAAATAAACTCACATTTAGTGGCTTAAAACAACCATTTTACTGCATTTCATGAATGTAAGATCAGATTATTTAGGGGCAAGAAGAGTAGGGCATGGCTGGATGACTTGTTGGCTTTCCATCCACTTCTAAGATGGTTCATTTACATGGCTGGCCAGATGGTGCTGGCTGTTGGCTGGAGCTCAACCAGGGCTCCATGCGGCCTCTTCGTGGGGCTGCTTGGTCTTCTTCACAGAAGGGTAGCTGGGTCCCAGGACTGAGTGTTCTAGGTGACTGACAGAAGCTGCAAGCTTCTTATGATTTAGCCGCAGAGGTCCCAGAACAGTACTGTTGCTGCATTTTCTTGGTCAAGTGAGCCATTATGGCCAGCTCAGATTCAAGGAGAGGGAAATGAGACCCCACCTGTTGAAAGGGAAGTATCGAAGGATTTGTGGCCATCTTTTAACCCGTCAGGAACAGTGGACATTCTTTTTCGTTGTACTCCACCCTGAGACATGAAGTCAGCATGAGCCACCGGGTTCATGTGCTGACTGTGGGGCCTCTCAAGGTCAGTCCCTGCAGCTGTTCCAGCTGTGGAAAAGCAGCTGCTGGCCTCTCACTGAACTGGAGAAGGCAGCTTTGGGAGCCAGCCATGGGTCTAACCATCTGTCTCTGTGGGCTGCGCTCTCTAAGCCAGTCAGTACAATCATAGCAAAACTTTTTTTTCATTGTGCGTGTGTGTGCTGATGAATATAGCAGGTTCATGAATAAACTCACATTCCATGCTAAGATCCAGCTCTGAGCATACTTTCGAGATTAAGGACTCAAAATGGAGATTTTTTTACCCCACGTGTGAAACATCTTGGTTACCATGATACGTTGTCTTCTGGATTACATTTTGGAGTCATCCTGAATGCTGAAATGGTTCTTCATGTTCTAAAGATTTTAGGTTTCTGCATGGTTCTGGGTCTGTTTTTGTTTCATAACTCAGACTTTCCATAAATACCCTGCTTGGACATACTTTCCTCTGTCTTTGAGACATCTATGTCAATCCCTTATTTGAATGTGTGAATTCCCATTCCTTCACTTTCAGTCTGTTCCTAAGGTTCTGAAGCAAGCTTTTTAAAAACATGAGTAAATGTCATATGTATGTAATAACCCTGATGTCAAATAGGCAAGTCAAGTACTCAACTGGCTAAAACAAGGTCAAGCAAACAGGTTTCTTTCCTGCAGGACTTCTCAGGACCTTTAACAAACTCACCAATATTTTGTATTTCAGAGAGAATAGTAAATGCGACATTTCAAATACTTATATGACCCCAGAGGCCTTTTTTATAGAGCACCTTTCAGGATTTATGTTCTGTGGGGCACACTTTGGGAAACACAGGCCTGAACTTAAGCCGCTTTTTTGGGGAAGATGTACATGACCCACCATTTTGTCAGTGTCGCCACGTGTGGTGTCTGCACACAGGCAAAGCTGAGTACTGCGCTTTACAGGGACCCTGGAGGTGGCGAGCTAGAATAGAAGTCTGGGTTCCATCACGGTTTCTTCTCTCAGTTCCGGGATCCAGGGCCGGTTAACTAACCCCCTCTGAGCCTCAGATTTCCTAGGTCTAATATGGGGAAAATACAACCTCCTCAGCTGGGGCGATGTTAGATTACATGTGGTAGCGCATCCAGAGATGGGCCTGGGAGGGTGCCTGGAACCTGTTAGCTTTCCCCTCCCTTCCTACTTCCAGGACTGAACCACCACGGGGATCAATGAGTGAGCACGCTCGCCCCCTAGTGGGCATTTGTGCCTCGGCCACCTGAGCCAACACATCCTTAGGACTGGGTGGCCTCTATCGTCCTAGTTGGTTTATTACCAGCTGTTTGGAACTGGTGTGAGGGCAATTCATTTTAGGGTAACAAGGCAATAGATCATTTAAATAAAGGCCACAGGTTTGAGAATAGGGATGGTGGATTCTTTCTCCAGCAAGGGGCAAAGTACCATCCCTCTTTCACAGATGCTGGCCTTGAGGTCTCAGAAGGGACGGGGAGATTGGGGTTCATGGATGGGGCCGTTTCCACACATCTAAATGCTTGTGCGGACAACCAGGAGCAAGATCTTCTTAGTGCCTTATGACACGCGGTTCTCAATTTTGAGGTGTGGGGAGAGGTATGAATTGCTGTGTTCTGTCTGTGATTCAAGGTAATTGCCAACGTCGAAGTGCCTTGCAAACAGTAGGCAGTAGGCAAGAAAGCAAAGTTATGGCTTTTTGAGAGCTTGCCCTGCCAGGTACCATCCTAAGTGTTTTACATATTTGATCCTCGCAGCAAACCTTGGAAGATGGTAGAAAAGACTCTCATTCCCATTTTATAGCTGAGGAAACAGAAGCATCGAGCATTTGAGGTCACAGAGCCAAATGTGGAAGAAAACCAGCATTGAAACCACGTGTCCTGATTCTACGCCCACATACTTAAGCGGGACTCCTGTCTGCCTCACTGCAGATCACTTACTGACCACCTGGATCAACCAATACGTTTTTATTGGGTCACTGCCGTGTGCCCACTCCTGTGCCAGAGCTGGGGAGGAGAAAAATGATTCAGGAGACGATTTGGTATCCAGGATTGCTCCAAAATTGGTTTTGACTTCTTAATAAAGGGTAAAATCCCCGAGGAAATACTGAATGATGAAATTTAAAAGAGTGAGTTTTTCAAAGTAGGAAGAAACTGGTTAGTAGCAGGCTGAAGGGCAAACATGTTTTAAAAAAGAACCAACCCAGGAAAAATCAACACTGTATTAGTGACACATATGATTTGTATGCCTGTGAGCAGGAAAATGTGAAAGAGGGAGAGAGAGACGTCTTCTTGAGTAAATGAAGCATAGAAGTTCATTAGGACTATAAAAAAAGTGTTAAAAGAGGAAACCCTGCTTTCGGAGCATCAAGGGATTGTAATATAAACTATGTCAGGTAGGTGCAAATTGGAAACTAGAGATGCAAAGGCACGATCTGAGGAATACATTTACAAAAATATCAGATAAATAATAAATTATTAAATATGTTAAAAGCTAAAAGGATCTTCGTGTCTGCAAGGCTCTTAAATTCAAGAGAAAAAAATGCCAGGCTGGTCTGGTCCGAGAGGGTAAAGGGGGGGAATGGAGACGGTCTGGCTGGATTAGTCCTTCCTCTGAAGACATAGGAATACACCCTGGGTAGAACGTTCACAGGAAATCATTAGGCCCAGAGCACGCACAAGTCCCCTGGGAAAATGCAGGAACAAGTTAAAAACACCAGGGCGTTTGAGAGATGGCAGGTCTCCTGTCCCTATCCTGGTTCTGTGCCCAGGAGACCAAGGCTGGTGCGAGAACCCACTGCCTGGTGCAGGGAGATCTGGGCCCACCAAGGCCCCTCTCTCTCCATTCTGGAGTGACCTTCAGCCCCTCTTCTGCCGTCTTTGTTTCTGGCTGCTCAGACAGAAAATCTGCAGGCACTGGGGCTCGGGAGAGGGTGTGAAGGTGCACCTGCCTCTGCATGGTTCCTCCGTAAGCTTCTGCAAACCCCTGTTAACGTCTCCTGCCTGGACTCTGGGTTTCTTCCATGATAGACCAGAAGACCCTCTGGCCAGCAGAATGGCTGTGGGGATGAGCAGTAGGACTCAAGGTGAGTCTCAGCTCAGTGTCTTCACTAGCCATGTGACCTTGGGCAAGTGGCTCAAATGCTTTCTTGTAAATGAGAATGAGAATGATGATGATAGTACTTCATTGCATTCTACAGATATTGTGGAACACTTGCTTTGCCAAGCATGACACCATCCTGCCTGTATGGAGGTTGCAGTGTGGATCAGCATGGCCTGGGAGACGGCCTTCTGGCCCCTCTCTCTGGGTATCGCAGGCTGTCTGTTGTGCATTTTCCCCAACCCTCTAGCAACATGAGTTGATTTCACGTCACTGCCATTCTAAGAGGTAGTTATTATTATGATTCTCACTGTACACCCCAGGAAACTGGGATGGGCAGAGGCTAAATAACTTGCCCAAAAACACTCAGCTGGAGAGAGGTGGCCCTCGCTTCTAAAGCCATGTCCCTCATGTCTGAGCCTGGGCTCTTTACTCCTGCTTTATACATGGATCTAACAGTCACATGGACAATTGTGCAATTGTAGCTGTGATAGGCTGGATGAAGGAGGAAGATACAGAGCTTGGTGAGCCTATGACATGGGCTTTTCATTGAGGAAAGGACACAAGCTGAGATCTGAAGATGAGGTCAGAGCTGACCAGGGGAAAATGGAAGAAGGAGTGGTTCCCGAGGCAAAAAGGCTTGAAGGCTATTGTGGGGGCTGAGTACATGAGCGAGAAAAGAATCCAGCCCAGAGTGAGCTGCCTGCCTGGCTGTGTGACCTCTCGGAACCTCAGTCCCCTCATCTGTAAATGGGGAGAACAGGAGGTAGGAGGATGAAGGTAGATGATGGATATAAATGTGGTCAGAGCCATTCTTTTTAATATTAATTTTTATTGTGTTTATTTTTTTGTGGTTTTTTTTTTGAGATGGAGTCTCACATTGTTGCCCAGGGTGGAGTGCAATGGTGCCATCTTGGCTCACTGCAACTCAGAGCCTTTCTTAACACAAATTACTGCCATGAACAAAGAAAGGTGAGAGAGAGAGAATTTTTCCCCAAAGGCCTCCACCACAACAGGGACATCAACTGAGAGTTGAGAAAGGTCAAAGATGGTTGTAGGTGGCCCAGTTAGCCTTCTCCCTCAGTCTGTCAGGGTGAACAGATCAACTGGGATTCATTCCTCTGGATTTTCCAGGTTGCCCTGTGGTGAGACTTAGTAAATAATGTGCCAAGTATTGTCTAGATCTTAATCATAATATGGTGGCAATACCCGACAGGCTCACAAGTGTGTGTAGTTTGTGAAATCCCAGGAATCTCCTTACTCTCCTCATGATTAATGGTGATGTCTTTTTGTTTGTTTGTTTGTTTTGAGACGGAGTCTCACTCTTGTCTCCCTGGATGGAGTGCAATGATGCAATCTTGGCTCACTGAAGCCTCCTCCTCCCAGGTTCAAGTGATTCTCCTGCCTCCACCTCCTGAGTAGCTGGCATTACAGGGACATGCCTCCACACCTGGCTGATTTTTGTACTTTTAGTAGAGACGGGTTTTCACCATGTTGGCCAGGCTGGTGTCCCACCCCTGACCTTAAGTGATCTGCCTGACTCAGCCTTCCAAAATGCTGGGATTATAGGCATAAGCCACCACACCCAGCCGCAGATGTCTTAATATTTCAGACTGGATGCTTCAAAGGGCCAGCTGATCAAAACTGGAGAGTTGATGTCAACAGTAGAGAAAGCGCACAGTGTCCTCCAGGTGCCTCCGTAGTTATTCCATTTCATGTTGACAGGAGCCGTGATCTAAGCAATCGCAAGCCCATTTTACAGATGAGGTGACTGACAGAACCCCAGGCTCACCCCTGCCAACCCTGGCCCCCGAGCCTTGCTGTTTCCACTCCACCTGTCCTGTCTCATGCTCTTTATGAGAATTTTAAAAATAAAAGATGCTTCTGCTCACCATTCCCTTGGGTTACCATTAAGCTTTTGTTTGATGTTAAGAGAATTAGATAAACCTGACTCTAGATTACTGTGTGATGACTTCCTCTTATCATCTGGGTATCATTTCAAACCTTACCTCATCAAACAGTTTTCCAGAATAATCACTGCCACTCACATTCATCACACCACAGCGTGGAGTTGTTTTTCTAGCACTTGTCAATATCTCAAATCATCTTGCTCAGGTATTTGCTTACTTATTTCACGGAGTGTCTCAACCCACTGGACCCCAAGTTTCACAGCAGTGAGAATTGTATTGGTCTGCCATTCTTCACTGAGACCAGCAAATACCCTGATTGCAGTAGGTGCTCCGTGTGTGTGTTTCTGAGAGCATTGTTGAGTGGACAGAGCCTAGGGCTTGCAGGCAGATTGTGGTCATTTCAACTACTCTCTGCCAACCCACTGAACACCCAAGCCTCGATTTTCTCATCTGTAAAATGGAGATAATAATAGACAACAAATACTATGCAGCCACCAAAAGTGACGTTGTGCAAAACTGTGGCATGGCGGGGACAGATACTCTCGATGTGGTCAATGGAAAATAATCAGGCAGTAAAACAGCGTGTCAGGATGAAACATGAAGAAAGCAGAACATGGGGATGCCAGGCAGGGGCTGTGCTGTGGGCTGCCTGGTTTCCACCCTGAATTCCCCATTCACTAGTTGTGAAACCTTGGGTATATTATACTTTTTGTGCTTCAGTTTCCTCATTTATAAAATGCAGATGATAAGTGTCTATGTCAAAGTGTTGTGAAGATTCATGAGTTGACTCAAGAACGTTAGAGGGGTGTTTAGCACATAGTAAGAGGCTAAAAAAGACTAGCTATTGTTATTGTCGTTACTCCTATTGTTCTATAATTATTGGGATGCATCAAGGGAAAACAAAACATTACAAAACGGTAAGGTCAATAGAATTCTATTATTTAAAGTATATGTGTTTATAACTGGAAGTACATAGACCAAATGTCACATGATCTCTCTGGCAGGTTTTTCTTATTTTATTTTTTGAAGATAGAGTCTTTCTCTGTCACACAGGCTGGAGTGCAGTGGCTCAATCTTGGCTCACTGCAATCTTTGCTTCCTGGGTTCAAGCGATTCTTATGTCTCAGCCTCCCTAGTAGCTGGAATTACAGGTGCCCACCATCATGCACAGCTAATTTTTAAAAAAAATTTTTAGTGGAGAACCAGTTTTACCATGTTGGACGGGCTGGTCTTGAACTCCTGACCTCAGTTGATCCACCTGCCTCGGCCTCCCAAAGTGCTAGAATTACAGGTGTGAACCACGGTGCCTGGCATTTTTCTTATTTTATTCTGTTCTTTTTTTTCCTCTCTCCCTCTGTCTTTACATCCCTATCTTCCTCCTTTTCCTTCTTTTCACAAATATGTATTATTATGTGTAATGAGAAAATACAACCAAGAAGAGTCTAAATGTTAAAAATAATGAAATAGGCAAGGTGTACTTCCTGGGGTTTGGGGAGTTAGGCTCTGGTCACCATTCTGTCACCATCAACATGCCTCACTCCAAGAAGTCTCTGAATCAGGTAATAATAAGCCACACTAACCAGATGGTTTTCCAGCCCCCCAGACATTACATTGAGCCTGCCTGTGCAGACCTTCCCAATGGGTCCTATCATTGCTGTTACACTGATAAGGAATCCAGGGCCTAAAGAATCAAGAAATTTGCCCAAGAGTGCCCAGCTACCCAGGGGGTGATTCCCAGCCAGGCATGTCTGACTCAGAGCCTGAGGTCTAAAATTCCGTAGCAGTCACATTGCAGGCCCCAGCCAGCAGCAGTGGCATCCCCCAGGAGTTTTCTAGAAAATGCAGCATCTCAGGCCCCTGTCCAGCCAGAATCTTCATTGTGATGAAATCCCCCCGGTGATTTGTGCCCGAAGACTCCTTTGTGAACCATGGCTCCTGGAGCCTCTCAGGTCGCTTCAGGCTGCGCAAAGTGCCCAACTCATCGTAGACTTTCCTTACCGCCTTCCTTCTCTCTGTCTGACCCTGACACCACGTTCCTTCTCTCTGTCTGACCCCGATGCCACATCACTGGGGTCTCGCCCTCCAGATCTCAGCAGGAGAAGTAAGCAGAGGGGAATCCAAACCACTCCCTTTAGTGACTACTCAGCATTTCCGAGACAAAGGTTTGAAGAAAAACAGATGTTTGTAGATGAGATGCAGGGATTATCTATGGAGTGTCTGTATCCATGTTATCCCTTTCCAAATAGCGGACTGTAAATAGGATATTTTTGTGATTTAAAGACAAATAAATATTGCAGGCTTCATAACCAGAGGCCTCTCTGATATGCTTAAATGCGGTTCAGAATGCTCTGATTTAAGGATCTAGCGATGGAACAGCAAAGGTAAATTATCCTGGCCCGTGGGTGTTTATATATGATGATGGAATGCAAACAAGTGTTGTTTGGCTCTGAAAGCAGAACCAGAGAAAACTTCATCCAGGTATTTAATTATACAGGGCAGAGTGGAAATGATCTTTTGTTTTCTCGCTGGCCCATGGCTGAAACCCATAGGTCACTTCGAATCTAAAGACATTAAAATGTATAAGAAGGAACTGGAACATAATATTTAGCAGAAGTTTTATGCATTTCTGGTTGTGCTTTTTGTCACTAAGACTGTTTGCACTGTAATTCAAAGCTTTAGCCACGTATAGAGTCGAATAACGTGGTTGGCATGTGCGCGCGCACACACACACACACACACCACACCACACACACGTTCCTTAGGGTGAGAAAACAAAATGATCAAATATGGTAATTTGACATTTAATTCCACCTAGGTAAAAGAAAGCATTGGAAACGAATGTTTTTCTCCTGATACATGTATATATGGGTTGCACCACCAGATAAAGTCGAGGTACCAGGCCGTAACTCTTGCTTTTGCCAGTTTCTTATGAAATATCAGGGCTTTTTCACTAGTGTTAGAACCAAGGCAGAGAACTAGAAAGATAAATGATTTAATTCGGCCTGTCAGATTCTGTTTGCTTGGAAGCAAGGATTCACGAGGAGAAAGGCACATTAATTGAGGTCGTAAGGTGGTGGTAGAACACATTTTCTTTATTACTGCTTTCTGTGTAGGGGGGTTGTTTTTTTTTTTCTTCTTTGTAAAGTTTATTTAGTTTTGTTCAGTAAACTTGTATTGAGTAGGTCCTGCGCTGGCTGAGGAAAACCACAGTGAATAAGACCAGCTCATGGGAGATGGACAAGAGGAGTGGTAGAAACAGGGGAAGAGCTGGGTATGGTGGCTCATGAGGTCAGGAGTTCGAGACCAGCCTGGCCAGGATGGTGACAATACGGTCTCTACCAAAAATACAAAAAATTAGCCAGGTACAGTGGTGCATGCCTGTAATCCCAGCTCCTCTGGAGGCTGAGGCAGGAGAATTGCTTGAACCTGGGAGGTGGAGGTTTCAGTGAGCTGAGATCATGCCACTGCACTCCAGCCTGGGCGACAGAGTGAGACTCTAGCTCAAAAAAAAAAAAAAGAAGAAAAGAAAAAGAAACCAGGAGAAGAGATGCAGGGCTTTCCTCTGGGATTGTGACTAAAGGCTTTCTGCAACATGATGGCTTCTACTCTACAGTTTAGGAAGGTCTTAGGCAGGCAGGAAAGGTAGGAAAGGTTCTCCAGGCAGAGGGAACAGTAGGGGCAAAGCCACACTGAGGTGGAAGAATCTGACGTCTCTGAGCACTTAATCGAGCTGGCCACACGGAGGCCTTATGTGAGTTGGGAGCCTTGTGAGAAGGAGCAGAGAAGAGTCACTTGAGAGGGGCCTGGAGAGGCACGAGGTAGGAATCTGATCACAAGGGGCCTTGTAACTCCTTAGAAAGCTCAGTGGGATTATGGAAAATTGTGTCAGACTTGGGGTTGGGAGGTAGGTGTCTAGATTAGAGGAACTGAAAGGGGTCATTTTTAGGATGTGGGTTTTGATCCAAAGAGCAATAGAAGCCACTGAAGCGGGGCTATAATTAGATTTCCGTTTTGAAGACATTATTGTTTTTGCAGGATAAAGAAAGGCTGGGTCACAATGGAGGCAAAAAGACCTGTTAGGAATCTACCGTAAGGTCCTGACAGAAGAGAAAGGTAGCCCAGCCTAGGGTTGTGAGTGGAAGTAGAGAGAAGTGGAAGCATTTAAGGAGAAACATTGGATACTGATATTGAAGGGAGGGAGGAGTCAAGATTGTTCATATCACATAGCCAGGCTTCCTCCTGATCGTCTGCCATGGACAAACACAACTTGCCGTCAACTGTTTTCAACTGGCATCCAGGACTTGGAGGTATGGACTAGGTGTGGCTTCTGTGGATGTTTTACCCCCAGCACCTGTATCCTCTGATTTTTTAGCAAATGTCAGACCACCAATGTGACAGGTGATCGGATCTTGGCCTTTATCATCTTCTTCTCTCCACTGAACTCCTGCCACTTGCTCTATGGCAGATACTATAAATTAACTCATTTGGTATCCACTGCAACACGCTTCTACTAACTCTCTGGTTCGTAGAGGCCAGAAAACCAAAAGCAACATTTCCCAGATGCTTTTGCAGGTACGGTCACCCATGTGACCAAGGTATCTCCAGGCAAACACACCTTCACTCTTACAGGCAGGAGTGCACAAAGTGTGGCAGCTGCTCAGTATAGGGAGATCAGATGTTCTGGCGAACGAGGTTACCAAGCCTCCTGTTCTTCCAAGTCCGTGGGTGGTAGAGTTTCTGGTGTCCAGTCTCTATTGTCACACAGCATTTTTTTTCCTGGCAGCTTTGTTCCTATTTGTAGCATCCAAACCCAATTCTCTAACCCTCCTGGGAATGATATGAGTTACCTAAGACTTTCTGCCTAAAGTATCTGAAGTGAATTCTGTTGCCTGCAAATAACAACCTGTGATACGCTCATCAGTTAACTTCATTTATTGTTATCTATTTTATTGGTTGTTCTGCATGTAGTGACATTTTTCTTGTGAACATAGCATGTGCTCCTTAAAGACAAGAAAGTGATCCCGCACCCTCTATCATGCCATCCACAGTGCAGAGCACATAGTAGGTGCAGTGTAGAGCACACAGTAGGTGCAATGTGGATGACTGCCATTTTTGCCTGCTTGACGTCCAATCACCATTCTCCTAAAAGTACAGGATACACAGATCGTGCTCCAATTTTCCTCTGGGGAGCTATATCTTATTCAGTCTGTTTATTTGCTTTGGTGTTATGGATGTCTAGAGGCAGGGATGGGCATGAGACTCGAGCCTGGCCAATCAGAGAGCATTGCATCCCACTGGTTACCATAATTAATGTAAAGATGGGGCCATGACCCAACCAGAGCTAGTGTTTTAGGATCGCAGGATTTTTGACTGGACTGTTGAGAGAGAGAGAGAGACGCACATCTGTCTCATCTATCTACTCTCTTTCTGTTAGGATGACTGACCCAAAGGAAGGCGAGAGCCATGTGCGGCTGGAGGCTTCATGCAGAATGGAGAATGAAGTCAACCCAAAGGCAAGTGAAGCCAAGAAATTGGGTTGTCGACACTGTCTGAGATTTGCACAGGCCAGCCTTGCCTAAAAACACCCCTACTCCTGACTCTTCAGTCAGGAGAACCATTAAAGTTCTTTAAAAATTTTTTCGTTTTGTTTTAGCCAGTGAAGTTGGGTTTTTGTCACTTGCAACTGAGTCCTGACTAATATGGAGGTTGTCTATAAATATCTCCTGATTTGGGTCGTCAGGAAAAAGGCAAGGGTTGAAGCTGTCAATTTCCTATTTTCTTTTTTCTTTCTTTCTTTCTTTTTGTTTTTGAGATGGAATCTTGCTCTGTTGCACAGGCTAGAGTGCAGTGGCACGATCCCAGCTCACTGCAACCTCTGCCTCCCAGGTTCAAGCGATTCTCCTGACTCAACCTCCTGAGTAGCTGGGATTACAGGTGCCCGCCACCATGCTTGGCTAATTATTTTTAATATTTTTAGTAGAGATGGGGTTTCACCATGCTGACCAAGCTGATCTTGAACTCCTGACTGCAAGTGATTCACCTGCCTTGGCATTCCAAAGTGCTGAGATTATAGGAGTGAGCCACTGTGTCTGGCCTTAATTCCGTTTTCTTTTCACACTTTCTCACCTCCACTTTATCCTTTCACCAAGTGATCAAGATATGAACATGGTTTTAATGATTTGACGCAACAAACAATTCAAATAAAGCTGAGATGTTTGCCTCTATAACAGTCAAAAAGAAAAAAAAATGAAAAAAAATACACAAAAAAACCCTGAGATGTACCCTGATCAATTACCCTCTTAAACGAATTGGCAGCTGCTTCTGGAAGGGAAGAGACTCCCAGTGAGGGCCAGGCAGTGAAAGGGATGTGGCTCTGAGCTCTGTCCTGCCATAGATGCTAATTGCCACTCTAGAGCATGGTGGTTAAGAACCATATGGAATTAGGGTTGTATGGATCTGAATATTACTCCACACTCGTTAGATATGTTATCTTGGCCAAGATGCTTAACTTCCATAAATCAGGCTCAAACTGGCTTATAATGAGGAGAAGTTTATTGGCTTACACACTCAAAGTCCAGGGAGGTGTCTAGCTTCAGGTTAGGCTGGATCCAGTTGCTCAAAGGATCTAAGTCAGGAATCTGCAGTGATTCCTCTCATGCTCTCTTTCCTTCTGAGCTGGCTTCATTCTTAAGCAGCTGGGTTCATTCTGGTGGGAGTCAAATGGCCTGGAAGAGCGCCAGCCTTACACATTCTCCCAGTCTCGATCTCACAGCAGAGAGCGCACACCTCTCTATGGGTCCAGTGAAAATCTGAGGCAGAGGCCTCACCGGTCAGCTAGGGTCCCCTGCACATCCCTGGAGTGAGAGAGTGAGGTCAGATCACTGAGACGGGGAAGGGAATGCTTCTCAAAGGAAGAGCAGGGGGCTGTTCCCAGAAGAGGGAACTGACACTAGCTGGGTAAAAACAACAGATGCCACTCCTCAGTTGCTTAGACTGTGTTCTCCTGGGAGAAACTGGAAATGTAATCGTTCCCACTTCATAAGGTTTTGGTAAGATTAAATGAGTTAATGTTTGTGTCACAGATGCTGTTGGTCCCAACTCAGATCCGCACAGCCCTGACCGTCTCCACGCATGACCATTTCCACGAATTTCCCGGATTCCATCAGCAGCAGCACCCCTTTGCCTGAGGACTTGCTCTGGCTGCTAGACCCCACTTTGCCCATGCCGGCCATGGGTGGGATGTGGCCGGGAGTGACCAATACCTGGGACTGGCCTTCCACTGAGGAGCTGGACGATCAACAAACACCCCAGCCCCTCACACTTCCAGGAGGGTCAGTCTAGAGTGTGCATTCTGCACTGCCTCCCACAGGGTCCCAAGCAGAACTAAACTTCTGTTACCCACAGTGGGCTTCTTACAGCCTCCTCCACTTCTTTCTCTCACTTCTCCTACTTCCTTACCTGTGTTTCCTAGGGTCACCTCCCAAATAAACAACTTGTACTCCAATCCTTTCTCAAGGAAGCCCAAAGCAAAAGAGATGGTCATGTACTGTATATCATGTCTAGCTCATTTGAAACATTCCCTAAGTATTTGTTACTATTACTGCTGTAGCTGTTTTGAGGTTCACTTCTTAGTTTCTTTTCTTGATTTTTTTTTTTTGAGACAGAGTTTCACTTTGTTACTCAGGCTGGAGTGCAGTGGCCCGATCTCAGCTCACCGCAACCTCTGTCTTCTGAGTTTAAGCAATCCTCCCTTCTTACCCTCCTAGGTAGCTGGGATTACAAGTGTGCGCCCCTACACTACACACAGCTAATTTTTGTATTTTTAGTAGAGACAAGGGCACCACCACATATGGCTAATATTTGTATTTTTAGTAGAGAGGGGGTTTTACCATGTTGGCGAGGCTGGTCTCAAACTCCTCAAGTGGTCCGCCTACCTTGGCCTCCCAAAGTGCTGGGATTCTAGGCGTGAGCCATTGTGCCAGGCCCTGCCTCAGTTTCTTTTTGCATTAACTGTTGCACCCTCCTCCCTGACCTTGGCATCCCGTGTTTTCCACAAAAGATAACTTCCTCTTCTGTTATACGTTCCTTTTCCCCTCCTGACATTTCCGTGTCTCACAACTTCTTAATTTTAATCTTTCCCCAGGGTAATTATGATTTTGATGAGATGTAAACTTTTAAACGGTTTCAAAGAAATAGTGGCAACCCCAAATCCTGATAGACCAAACACCTGATGAGACTGTAGACTTCTTGAAGGCAGGAATGATAACTGGTTTTCACTTTGCCTCAAGTTAACTCATGCGTTTGTATTCAGAATGCTTTTTTAAATAAGACAAATTAAGAGACTTAATTTTATTAAAAGAAAGAGATGGAATGAAATCGACTTCCTCTGTACATTACATCTGCTTCCCATCTGCAGTTTTAGCCAAAATGATCATTTTTTATTCACATCTACAAGAATTTGGCCTCTTGCATCTGCAGAGCCGAGCAGCCATTCGCTAAATGATACCCTAGTGGTACGAGAGTGCTAATGCACCTCATTTATAAACAAGGAAAACACCCCACATCATCTGGACTATTAACCAATTTCCAATACGAGATGAATGCAAAACTTATTTCTTGGGGGGAAAGTATTTATGAATGAAGATAGATTTCTCACTAATAGGATGCTATTAGTTCAACAAATCCTGTATTTTCAACATGACAAATCGTGACTTGGCTGGCAATATGACAGGGGAATGCGTGCAGAAGAAAGTTTGGTTTGTCTTGAGAGAATCAGCCACAGCGGATCTGGAAATGGAAAGCCTTCTGCTTTGGGTTTCCATCTTCAGATTTCTGAATACTGCACAGCAAGGAGTTGCTTCCCAAGGGGGCTGTCTCCATCTGTTCTGGGCCCCGGTGAGGGTAGTGGGTGGGGTAGCAGTTTGTTTTTATGTTGCTGGGAACCAGCAAACAAACCTCCATGTTACTGTGCGGATGCCAGGTGAGCAAATCTATCTAGGAAGGCAGAATTCTTTTCGGGTGGCAGAGCTGCCAGGCAGAGGGGGTGAGCAGGGAAGGAGGCATTTTATCAGAAAACTACTCAGGTGACAATCTTTGGGTCTTTCCTGTTTAAAAAAGAAAGAGCTGGAGACTTGAGGGGAAACAAATGTTTAGTGCTGGAGGTAAGACTTCATTTATACAGTGTTCCCCTGTTTGAGCCCAGAGGAGGTTCTTTTGAAGCTGTTCCTGCCTCTCTATCCCTGGATGCCTCTGTAGGCCCCGGGCCTGCTAGGTGGATCCATGTATCTGTTTTCCTGTATGTTTGTTCAGAGAAAGAGAAGGCATGAGCCAGAAGTCTTTGGTTCAAGACCCAGCTCTGCCACTTACTAGCTCTATGTAGGAGTGGGAGTTGGGAGGAGGGTCTTTCCTTAAGCCTCAGTTTCCTGGTCTATAAAAAAAATAATAATTGCTGCCTATCTGGGCTCTTGTGGACAGCAGATGAGCGAATGCACATGCAATCAATTTTTAAATTAACATGTCACAAATGTACACTTACCTTCAATTGGGGGTAGAGGGTTGCAATCACTTACTCCATCTGGTATGTAGCACGGTGAAATATTCATACAACAGCAGGCCTACGATGGGCTCGGTTAGATCTGGAAGAAAGAGGTAGGTGGGATCACAAAGTTTAGGTTTAATTTCTATCGCTTGGTAGCTGGGGGAGGACCTGGGTTAGGTTATTTAGCATCTCTGAGCCTATTTCCACATCTGTGAATGGAGATAAAAAGTCCTGATTCTTTCCAACTTGTTTTAAGAAATGAATCCATTTATCCAACAAATAGGGGAGGGGATAACACAGATAGAATGAACTTCCATTGGTGTGAATGCGGGACCTGAGGTAAAGTCAGGGAATCAGTGAGTGGCTGCAGGAACAGAACGTTAACTTGGGCTAATGTATACATGAAAAGCAATTTACAAAGTGTATATTTCTATCATGCTCTGTATAAATGTTTTCTAAAGAAACTTATTTAGACGGGAAGCCTAAGAAATCCCAGGCATTGGGCCTAATTTCATGTTTTCCAGTCTGTTTACATTTAATGTTTATAGGGGTGAGACTGTGGGGGGATTGAAATAGGGGCAGTATGAAGAATTCCTCCCTTCTTTTCTCAGCCAGGAGACACAGGAAACACTAGAAGGAACAATGGAGAAGCCCCTTTATTCCATATTGATGAGATCAGCACCAATTTTGATAATCGAATAGGACTTTTGTGGGCGTAATACTTTAAAAAAAACGATTCTAAGTTTGAAGCCAGATCAGTCAGCACTATTTGGCCCTGAAGTTAGTACACTGAATTTCATCCCTCAATGTTCTCTCCAACATCAATTTTTAGAAAAAAATCTTTCCCCCTCTTACAAAAATCTATAGTGGCCAGTGTGGTTAGGCACCACTGATGTGAAATACCGTTCTTCACCAATCCAGAAAAGAGGATGGTGACCTATTTATTTTTAAAGATCATTTGACGTGCCTTTGAAAAATAAGTCAATCTCAGAAAAAGAAAACAGGTATTTAGCCAGAAATGTTTTCTGAATTTCTGCTAGGAGGCATGCTATTCTCAAGGATGAAGGAACTGTCTTTCTAGAGCCATTCTTTGCTCCTGTTTTATTTCCCCTCTGAAATCACTAGTCAATGTTTCTGACATCACTGGGTTGCTGTGGAAATGTTTATTTCACAGAGGATTTTGAGCTCCAGTGGGGAATTTACAAGTGGAAGCGTGAACTCTTGGAAAAACACAATTGGTTTGAATAAAAATAGGCAGCATTTGGGAACGGGATTCAGAAAGAAAACAATATAAACTGACTATAAGAGGTTGTTTCAAGTCTTCCTGCAAAGATTCAAATACTTCTAAGAGCATCTTACACAGATATGCTGGTTTTTATTTGAGTTTTACTTTCTATAAATATCTATATAAAGAGTAAGGAGAAGCAGGTAAAGAATGTCTTTTTGCAGAAAAAAAAAAACCTTTCAGCCACCCAGTTATTAAGACTGAAAGATTTGGTTTTAAAATACCATCTTGTGGGGAGAGAGAGAGACGACATTATATCCGTTTACATTTTTATATCATATAATGGACTTCAGAGAATAGCTTCCTTTAAATAATTGTGACTCAAGGGGCCTGAGTTTTAGTGCAGAAGGTACAAAATCCTTTTTCGCTTTAAACTGTTAAATCAACAGAACGCCAAACTAGAGCCTTTCTTCCTGCTGGGGCAGTATTGTCCCCTAAATCCACTTTCCAGTCCTCTCAGCCTAGCCTAGTTTGATGTAGCATTGACTTAGCTTAACTACAGCAACCGCCAAAAGGAAGTGGGTTTGCATTTGGGATGGGAGGAGGCAGGCACTGGTGTGTCTGTGCCTGCGTGGACACGCGCGCGGGGGGCTGGAGGCACCGCGAAAGAAAGAAAAGCGAGACACAGCAACTATGTGAAAATGATTTTCCCGTGGCTGGAAGAGGGGGTCTCTGCATGGAAGAAGCGATTTTAGGAATTAAAAAAAAAAATCTTCAAATAGGGTGGAAGGAAGTCTTGCCAGGAGGGTGCGGGACTTAGTGGTGGGGGGAAGCTGTGTTTTTCCTAGAGCATCTTTCTCTCCGCTTCCCGGGCTCAGGGACCCATCCACCCACCTGCCCGCGGCCTCACCCGCGCCCCCTGCCGTCCCGGGGCGCGCACGACCGGGCGGGGATGGCGAAGAGGTCCGAGAAGGCGGCAGGCCGGCCGCGGGCTGCAAAGGTCTGGCGGCGCGGGCTGATTTAGTGGCCGGGGCTGTAGTACAGGCTGTCCCCGGCAGCCGGCGGAGTCAGCGCGCCCACGTGACGGCCCCGGCTCTCCGGTGAGCTCCCCAAACAGACGCACACCCAGCCACACGCGCGCGCTCGCCTGCTCGCGCGCGCGCGCACACACACACACAACACACACATACACACACACACACACGCACGCACCCCCGCGCGCACACGCCCGCCCGCCCGCTCGCGCTGCCTCTGCGCCTCCATCCCGGCTCGCTCATTATTTCGCCCTCTCGCTTTCCCTGCGGTCTCTAGCTCTGCGCGCACACACCACACACGCACACGCACACACACGCGCGCACACACGCAGCCGGCACAGGCGGCGGCGGCGGCGGCTGCCCAAGTCAGGACGAACCTCTCTAGGTACCGTCTTGAGAAGGCGGCAGCGGCGGCGGCGGCGGCGGCGGCAGCCCGAGCATCCCTCCTCTCCCGGAGAGGGAGCACCGCCGAGAGTTTCCGTTCCCTTTGCCATTCCCTTCCCCCTCCTTTTCTTTATTTTCGAGAGAATTTCTTCTTGGCTTATTGGTTTAATTTGATTTTGAAAATTTTGGGTTGCTTTTGTGTGTGTGTGCTTTTTTTTCTTTTCTCATTTTATTTGCATCCAGAGCATGGCGGGCTGCGGGCTGTCGGAAGACACCCTCTTCTCTTCCTTGTTTTACAACTACGGCTCCTCCTGGGAAACCCCTTCCAACCAGGTAAGGGGTGGCTCGGTGCCGGGCGGCGTCGCGCCCCTTGCCCCCTGCCGCGCGCTCACTTGGCACTCGGTGGGGAGGCAGAGGCTCGGGAGGGGGTGGGGAGGATGGGGGCCCAAGTGGGTCGCACTGTCTGGGTCAGCGCCAACCGGCGAGAGGAGGTACCCCCCTTCCCCCATCGCTAGTCTTTCCAGTCTCCAGGGTCTGTCGCGTTCCTCCCATGCCCAATCTGCCATCGACACCTTCCCCCACCACCTCCCAGCCCAGCGGGAACCCGAGAAAGAGGCAGGAACCGGCGCGTTACCCCGAACAACTCCAGGCAGAACCAGGGAACTCGAGCGCAACCTTCCCCAAGTCGCCGCGGGCGCCGCGCCCCTGTGCGCCCGGAGCCTGCCCGCCTTCCAGTTGCGCCGAGGGGCTGCAGAGCCGAGAGCCCCTCGCGACGTACTGTCCCCCCTCCACTCCCCTCGGAGCCCGAGCCGCCTCTTTCCCTAAAATGGCTGCAATCTCAAGTAGAGGCGTCCCCTGACCCGCGGAGGTGGCGCGGGGTGGGGGGGGGTGCAGAGTGGAGGCTCCGCTCCTTCTGACCCCGCGCCTCCCCCGGGGCGCACAGGCACCCCACAAACACACACACTTAACTTTGATGACTGTGCAATGCAGTCCGGCTGCATTGTGCCCTAGACGCTCCCTGCCGCCGGCCTGTAGGTGTGCGTGTCGGTGTGACTCGTGGGGCCCAGGGAAGCTCGGGGTAGACGCCGGAAGGGGGGCGTGGAAGGAGATGGTTGTCAGCGGGCCACTGGTAACCTGGAGAGACAGGCATGCGCTCAGGGTGTAGGGGTGAAAAAGCTATTCTGGGAGCTGGAGCGAGAAATAGACGAAAAATGCCTTTTAATTAAATAACTGTTGTAGTCTGCTGCCCCCACCGCTTGTTTGGTGAAAGTCTACAGGCATCTGTCATCTCCAAACTACACGGGGAAGTAGAGCTGGGGTCGAGGGAGGGGAGACATGTGTGTGCGTGCGTGTGTGTGTGTGTGCGCACGCGGGTGTGTGACTATGTGTGTGCGCGCGCTCGCGTATCTGGGCTGGGGAAAGTTGGGGCCAGAGGCGCGGTGGAGGAGCAACGGTGAAAGGCATTATCAACTCGGTGGGCGGTCCAGGGCGCCGGGGATTCCCGGGCCCCATGGAGCGCGCGCCGCGGGGGGAGCTGGCCCGCTAGGAGTGGGGGGTGTCGAGGAAAAGAGCTCGGTTCCCCGGCGCCTCTCCTCCGGAGCCCGCCGGCCAGCCTCGGCCGCTTGCAGGGCTGCCAGCCGCGCTTGCCGGCCCTGGCGCGCTCCCTCCCGGGTCCGGGGCGCAGCGCGTTCCTGCGAGCTCCCGGCAGAGAAGCCAAACCCCGAAAGCAAATAACCGAAAAATGTGCTCCGCCGCCCCCGCATCACCCCAAGTTTCCAAGAAACAAATCGCCAAACTACTAGCTGCCAGGTGAAGACCTCTCTCTCCGGCGTGGGCTCTCCAGAAAGCGCCGCGGCCATCCGAGTGAATAATACATAAGGGCTGCCGGGGAGCCTTGGAGAGGCTCCCGCCGCCGCGGCAGCAGCAGTGGGAGGCGGCGGCGAGCTCAGGCCAGACCGCCGGGCCGCCGCCGCTGGTGGGGGCGTCTGGACCGCCCCCAGGAAGTACGCCGGGCGTTCGCGCGGGGCGGGAGGTTAGCCCAGACACGCGGAGTGAGGGTTCGCGGCGAGGCAGCCGGGAGACACGAGGCCTCGCTGCGAGTAGAAACTTGCTGGAGCTGCCGAGGTGGTCGGGCTGGCGCTGGAGTTGGGGGCCTGCAAGAAGCACGATCGAGGGCCGGAAGGTGCCCAGCTGCCCATGGCCGGCGCCGGTGGCTTTCTTCAGGCTATCCCGCCCCGCCTGGCCCTGGGTGCTCTCCACGCCTCCTTGCGCCCGCCTGGGATTGCCGAGAGCCAGAGACCCCTCCGGATCCGCAAACTCCTGCTCTCCAGGAGCGGGCGTCCGCGTGCCTGCGTGTGTGTGTGTGTGTGTGTGTGTGTGTGTGTGTGTGTATGGCTGTCGATGAGTCAGAAACCAAGCCCAGCTCGCCTTTGAGGACCGAGGCGGGTAGGAAAGGCTTGAACCACACACCGGGCACAAGCCCGACCGGCATTCGGCGTCCTCGGCCGCGCCGCGCCCCCCACTCCTGAAGTCAGATGCGTTAGGATAAGTTTCCAGGCGCGTGCCTCCGACCTGCACCCCGGGGCCGTGAAACTCAGACATTTTGTAATTCTCCAAAGAAAGCGAGGAAGGAGACTTGGGGCCAAGGAAGCAGTGATACAGCTTTGCAGAGATGGGAGGTTTCGCAGCATCTTTAATGAGATAGAAACAAGTCGTTTGAGAACGTTTAAAAGCGAAGGGCTGCGGCTGGATTTGGCAAGACAGGCAATCACGTGCAAACTCCTTGGAAACCAGAGGAGGTGGGAGAGAGGGACAGGGTGGGGGTACGTTCGGAGTAAAGGAAAGAGAGAACCATTTGGGGAGGGGGGTGTTTTAAAAAGAGGAAAACTACCTCAAGTTAGTTTAACTTGAGGTGGAAAAGCGTTTCCCCAAGAGGCAACATCTTTCTTCTAGAAGGGGAGACTCATGTTGCTAAGAAAATCGAAAGAATTTCTGATAAAGCAGCTGGCTCTGCTCTATGGAGAATGATTGGCTCTCGGGCTGGTATTGGGTACTGTGCTACTCTTAGTGCAGTGAAATTGTATGGTGGGGAAAGGAGATTATTTGAAGTATTGATTTCTTCTTCCAGTGGTGCGGTATGAACTTTAAGATAAAGTACAGAAACAAATGAGAGATGTACATCATTAGGGGAAGGTGCGTCAGATGCTACCGAAGCGTTAATCTCTGGTGGTAAATGCAGCCGGGGCAGTGAATCTTACCAAGATTTGCGGTTTCCAGCACTGCCACAATCTCCATTTTCAGGAATGAAGAATACATGTGCATAAGGGGCCTTACTGATCTCCAGTTTGCATTTTCAGCATTTGAGCATGGGCACATGATTGAGAAAACTGCTCCTAACAGTTCCTAAGAAGAAAAAGGATACAACAAAGGTGATACTTTAAATCTCATCTTGGACTCGGGCAGAGGTGCTATAGGAAGGCCCGGGCCAAATTTGCAAGAGTGAGACTTATTCATGATTTTACCCAGATTCCTGCCAAAATGCTTACATATCCTCCGTTTCCTAAAAATAGCAATGTTCTTCAAATATAATTTGTTTACTCTACCTCAATTAAAAATAAAATCATTTTCCTAGTGTTATAAAGTGCTTATGAAGGTAAGGGTTGACTGTACAAAAAAAAAATCAGGCTTTTTATTTCTAGATCAATATGATGTGCTCTCAACATCTAATACCATGTAAAAGGAGCCTTTTTGCAACATCAATAGCAGGCAGGCATGTCTCCCTAAGAAGCTCCTTTCCTGGAATCACAAGGCATTTTCATTACTTTCATTTTCACAAGAAACATGATTATGACACCTCTTGTTATAAACAAACAAGTAAAAAAAAATAATGAAGATGGAGGTTCTTGATATATAGACCTAGAAGATTAGAAACGAGAGCATTTATTCATTACTGAAAAACAAAAACACAAACAACAAAAACCCAATCACAAATCATCACTGACCAGGTTTTTACTTATTCTGTGACATTTTATTCTTGAAGCTGGGGAGGGAGGGGTGGTTCTTTTGGAGACAGCGCAATGTGTATTAGAGCCGAAACTACATCTGTTACCATTTAAAAACTGGGAAATTCCATCCTATATCTGAGAGGACCATGTTGCAGATATTTTGCACCCACTTGGCAATGTGCAAAACATACCATAGCAAGTGTGTGTGTGCGGCGGGGGGGGGGTGCGGGGGGGGAGGAGCATCTGCTTAGGTGGAATTCATTTCTTCAATTAGAATGAAACCCCCAGTTAAAGTGTATATGTGAAATGTCTCTGGTTTGGCTCAGTGCAGCAGACAGCAGACCATTCTTTAATTTACAGTTTCACGCCTAGGGATGGCAGTAGTGCAAGCTTCCAAAACCGAGCTTTATCTTTTGATGTTGTGCTTTTCAACCTGTGATTCTCTCCTGTAGTTGTTTCGGCTTTCTGTCTTTATCAGAAAGCTGACTGTGGAGTGGTCGTTACTGCTTGCAGTTCGGACCCAGGTCACCTTATTAGTTATCACTATGTAAGCTCAAATTGAAGCAGGCCAGGTCTGTATGATATTGAATCAATCAATTGAAAGTGAAAAATGGAGCCAATTAGCTGACTGCTTGGGTGTCCATGAGGCCAGACACCTGATTTTACTCACCTGATTGACCAGCTCTTTGGTTCCTGGGTAACTTAATCTGAGGTTATGTAAAAGACATCACCACGAGGCTCCACCATGCTTTTTAAACTTTTCTTTCTCTGCCCCCCATCCCCACCATTTCGTCAAATTTTCCACAATAGAAATATAAAATGGCATCCTCATAAGGGCACTCTCTTCTCAGAGTAGGCAGTGACGGTTTTGAATTAGCCAGTACTCATAATTCTGTATACTCACTGCATCTTCTCCAGCAAAGTAGACGTTTCAGTGCAGAATCATTAATGGATGTGGGTAAGCTGTCGAAAGCTTGTGCTGACTGCCCATTTTTTTTTTTTTTTGGCTTGGCATTACCTCCATGAATATGGATAGCCAAAGCAGACAGCAGCCCACCGAGGAACACTTTTTTTCCATTCAGTCCAAGTACCATAAAGAATTCAGTATTTTTTTTTCTTTCTGGACATTTCATAATTCTTAAGGTGGTGACAATGTTGGCATCCCTAGAGATGAGCCAAGACTTGGGAATGTCCTCCATTTACAAAGTTCTTAGACAGCCAGTACCTCAAAGTTCAAAAAATATCAACTGGGCTTCTATACCTTTTCAACGTTTTTATTTCCCTGAAGATGTGGTATGAACTGCAAAAGAGTGTTAAGCATGTCTACCTTCTTAACCTTAAATAAATTTTAGAAATTCACCTGTAAATCCAGCTCACAGAATTCCAGTTTTTATGTAAGTCCAATTTTTCTGACTTTGAGTTTCTCCTAGATATATAGGAGAGGAAAGGAGTTTGTTGCAGGTCTTCCAGTAAGGCTGGCTTACTTAATGCATCAGCTTGAAAATGTCATTCGCTTTTCCTTCCTTCGTTCCTTCCCTCCCTCCTTCCCTCCCTTCCTTCCTTTTTCTGTTGTGCAGTGGTGCAATCTCAGCTCATTGCAACCACTACCTCCCGGGTGCAAGCGATTCTCCTGTCTCAGCCTCCTGAGTAGCTGAGACTACAGGCACACGCCACCACACCTGGCTAATTTTTGTACTTTTAGTGGAGACGGGTTTCACCAAGTTGGCCAGGCTGGTCTTGAACTCCTGACCTCAAGCGATCCGCCCGCCTTGGCCTCCCAAAGTGCTGTGGTTTGCTTTTCTTTGTAATTTATGCAGACCTTAAACTTGGCAATTAAAGATCATCGACAATAACTACCATTTATCAATTGTTGTTCGGTATACTTTGTGAGTATTTGACTCATTTAATCTCTGTAACAACATATGAGGTAGGTACTTTTATTATGATGAAGAAAGCAAAGCACAGAGAGTGAAGTCCTTGCTTAAGATCTCAGTGCTAGTTAGGGAAAGCTGGACTCCACCACGCCGACTTGTGCCAGCTTCCTCTTCTCCCCATTGTACTCACTTTCTGCTCCAACGTAGAAGAAATTGTGTGGCCACATGGACATTTCTTGCAAGTTTGGCAATGGTGGCATTTATTTGCCAGCTTTGTGAGATAGTGAATATCTCCTTTGTTTGCCCAAGTTTACCCACTTTCTTTTATATAACCAGATAGAATTCTTTTTGATCAACGAGGTGAAGTTGTCTCTTATGGTGGAATCAGCCATAACGACCTGATACTTTTTGGACTAGATGTTTGAATTTACCACTTTTTTTTTTGTACTTTAGGTTCTGGGGTACATGTGCAGATCACGCAGGATGGTTGCATAGGTACATACATGGCAAGGTGGTATGCTGCCTCCATCCCTCCCCCACCTCACCTATATCTGGCATTCTCTCCATGTTATCCCTCCCCAACCTCCCCACCCCCTGCTATCCCTCCCCTAGCCCCACCCCCCAAGTTTACCATTCTTTTTGGTTTGAATGGTTGATCTACCCTGAGAGATAGACAGGGTCTTCTAAAATAGAATAAATATGATTTAGTGGGGTGCTCATTCCAAATGTACACGAGTATCAATAAAATAGTCAACGGAAAAAATGTAATTGTAAGATACATGAATAGAATAATTTTGTAATCATTCAGATATATCAGAACTCTATCATGTATATAGTGAGGCATACACTCTCATAAGCTAATCCATGTCACTTTCTGCTTGTACTACGTATGCTTACATTTGAGATTTAGGCTGAAATTGACCTTTCTCATCACGGCCATGTTGTAACAGGTATCTTCTGTGCCGAATCATGCACCTAACATTTATGTCTATCATGAACTAACACCTTTTAGTGGTTCAGCCCTTATTTTGTGATCTTCCAAAATACAGTTGTGGGAAGGGGAGGGAAAACATTAAATGTCAGTAGTTACAGCAAGACAGTCTCTACGAAGAGGGCAAGGAGTTTCTCACTGCTTTCACGTTCCTGTGGCCCTAGCGGAAATGTAAAAGTGCAGGGCTTGCATTGGAATGAGAATGGGGTCACCTACGCTTTGTATCCATCATCAAGGAAGCAGAACTTCCTTCCAGAGAGACCATAGGAAATCAATGATCACACTTTGCCAGCGAAGAGGTAAATGTGTACAGCAGACGGCATTAAATAAAAGGGCAGCAGAAAAGTGATTTACTCTAGAAGGCAGTGTGACTTTTTGGTTCTTTTGAAAAATTCACATTTTTGATATAATAGTTACATTAAAATGTTTCTTTCTTTTGGATTCTATGTTTTAAAAACAGAAGAAAGGAGAAAGTGCCATTAGGTGATAATGGCAATATTTTCACATGAAGATCGTTATTTCAGCAAAGCAGTGTCTAGAATATGGTAACAGATCCACCCCCACCCTTTTTGTGTGTTAATAAGGATTGACTATATTTATTGAAAGTTACCAATTTTGCCAGAGCACATTTTTTCGTGCTTGTCATCGCAACTACTCAGGAGGCTGAAGCAGGAGGATTCCTTGAGGCCAGGAGTTTGGGACCAGGCTGAACAACATAGGGAGACCTCTATCTCTAAAGAACAATAAAAATAAATCAACCAGGTGATGGCGTGTGCCTTTAATCGTAGCTACTGACCCCATCTCTAAAAAAAAAGTTACTGGGTTTATGTGCATTTATGCATTTATTCGGTATAGTCGCTGAAGCAGCGGGGAAACTTGCTATTGGAGGAGGCTAACCCTTGACCAGAAGAGGTTACAGAGAGGTCTACATACAGGAGAAACATGGGGGAGGGGAGGAGGGACAGGGATAGCAGGGGAGGGGAGGAGGTGGTTGATACAAAAGGAAGTGTAGATGTGGAGACTTAATGGAATGTGGAAAAGCAGGTGTGCGGTTCTAATCTGCTTCCCCTCTTTAGTGTGCACTTGTGATTGCTTTGTGAGCACGTCTTCCTGTAGATTTGAGATAGAGAGCTGCAGCTAAAAGCTAAGAGCCAAGTGAACGTCTGGCTTCTATCTGGAAGAAGACAAGACATCCATGTAATCTCTGGGCTCAAAGAGTATTAGAAAGTGTGTTGGTTGTGTAATAAGAAAACAAAACAAGCCAAAAAGATGCAAAGAAAAAGAAAAATCTAACTAAAAACCCCTACACATTCTGCTCCAATTTATTATTTCCAGTAGCAGTTTAGTCCCTAATGTTAACAATGAGTGATTATGATTCTGTAGTTTCATTTACAGCATAAATTAGCATTTTGTTTTCTGTTACAGCTTTTGAATGAGGAATTATAATGTATAATTTGCTGAAAATAGATGTTATCATCTCTTAGGATGAGAACAACCACATAAACTTGAACAAATGATAAAAATGGAATCAATTACATTTCAAATGGAAGTAGTTTACAAACCTCCAAATACAAAGTGGCAGTAGTAGCTGGTTATTGTAACAAATAATTAGTTTTTTTAAACAACATTTATTGAATTCCACTGACAATTTGGTAATTGTTCACAGTTGGCTGTAGGCCTCCCTCTCCTAAAATGAAATGTGGCATGGAACAACTGCATTTTATAAACTCTAGTTTGCCTCATTATTTAATGTTGTGACCAGAATGTATATTTATTTGCATATATAACCCTTTCTGAGTAATAGGGCAATATCGAATTGAATAAAACAATGTCACCAAGCCTAGGTGACAGGTAAACACCGAAGGGCTGGTGATTGAGAGTAGTTTCAGGTTCCAAAGAAAGAAAAGAAGCAAACAGTCCAAATGGGTATGTGTGCATGTATATTGAAGGGGAAAATATTTTAAATGTTCTATCAAATGGGTAGATCATTTTTTTTCAGCAGAAATTGACTTCTTTTTCCCACTCCCATTGCTCTCCTTTCCATAATGCTTTCTGCCTTGTGCTGTCGTATTTATTTGGAAGTCTTGCCTCCCATTCTACTGAGGAAGCTAATTTTGGGAAAGAACCGCGTGCTCTTTGCCTCTAGATCCTCATCCTGCCCAGCCTGTAGTGGACAGACAGAGCACGTGTGTTGGATAAATGGCTGAAATGTCAGAAAACAACTTTTATACCAATACATGTGTCACTTTATTTATTATTCTTTGTTTCATCTCTTAGGATGATGAGGTCAAGTCTGCAATGTCATTTTTGAAAATGAGAATTTGACTTGGAGAATAAATGAATCCTGCTTCCATTTAAATGTCCCCAGGGAAGAACATGATTGGGTTACCACAGGCTTGCTAAACCTCTTAATTTTTCAAATGAAAAAATTATGAAGGATATACTTACATTAACAAATCCAGAAGCAGTAAAAAAGGAAAAATGGGAGTCAGAAGTTTCTATATTTTATTATTTTGGGTAACAGCTCCATGCTGAGTGGATCATTTAATTTTGATTATTTCTAAAAGATTAATCCATTTCTTTAAAGTTAATATGCAGAGAAATATGTTCAACATCACTTTATTTTTAGATTCCACGATTTAGTCTGAAACAAATCAGTGATGCATTATAAACACATAAGAATGTATCTAATGACGGGAGTCAGGCTGAACAGATGCTAAAAACGATGCTTCATGTGAAGTCGAAGGAGCTGCGGGAGGGAATGGGAAAAAAATCTCCAGAAGTTGGTGGGCTTGTGAGGTGAACGCTGTGGAGACTTTTCACCTGCTAAGTATGTGCTCGTGAAGTGCAGAAGGGACTTTGCTTCTGGGTGAAGGTGGAGGGGATGACATCCATCCCCTGCCATGGTTGTGAGGATTAAATGAGACCTTGGACCTGAAAGACTTTTGTTACTGACTTAATAAAGGGCTGAGTCAATGTTAGCTCTCACCAGTCATTCCTCAAATATTTATTGAGTTCCTACTGATGTGACAGTCAAGCAGACAGCCTGGGACATAGTAGATTCTCAGTAAATTATATTGGGTCCATCATAATAGAATCCATTTATAGAACACTTACTATAACATTCCAGAGACATTTGAAAGTGCTTTACATGAATTGGCTCATTTAGTCATCAAATAACCCTATGAAGTAGGTACTATTGTTAGTACTCCACAAGGAAACTGAGGCACAGAGAGGTGAAGTAACTTAGCCAACCTCACACAGCAAGTAAGTGGTAGAACCAGGATTTACCTGAAGCATGTCTGGTTCGCAAGCCCATGTTTTAGCTATCTTGTTAGGCTGCGTTCAGATGAATAAACTGGTGGAGGAATAGGCAGAGGAGCATCAAAGACACATAAAGCATGCTGCTCTGCATGTGTAGAACTGAAAGAAAAAGAAAAAAAAATGCTGCCTTCAACATGGATATGGCTTACAAGTGGAGCCCCACCTGGATGCAGGGAAGATAGAAAAAAATGGTTAGTGCTTTAAGGAGGAGATAGCAGTGCTGTGGTCATTTGGAGAAGGGGGAGTTTAGTTTCGGCTGGAAAAATCACAGAAGGTTTCAGTAAGTCAGCAACATTTGTTCTGGGCTTTAAGAAATGGAGAGAACTGGGCAAATGAGAATGAGGGCTGAGAGTGGGGACATTTGAGGCAGAAGGAAAGTGTAAAAGGAATTAATCAAGGAATACCTGCCAAGGGTTTTTTTTTTTAAAATTGTGTTTAATTTTTTTAATTTGATGAAATTTATTGAGCACCTACAATGTGCTTGCCCTAACCCCTAAGAGACCTTTAATTTAGTAAGAGAGACATAAGAGTAACACACACACACACACACACACACACACACACACAGACACGATAGACACATATATGGATGATTTGTGCATATATATGAATAGATATACACAAAATAGTACAGCTCCATCCATCCATGCAAACATCATCATCACCCTCTCCTCTGTCTCCCTCTCTCTCTCTCTCTTTCCCTTCCTATCATGTAACTATCATCGTCTCTTTTAAACCGTGTGAAGTACCAAGAAGGAAAATAATGTGCCTAGAGAGAGAACAGGTGAAAGGAGGCAGAGTCTTTCCTGCTCCTTGTTTTGACTTAAGAAATTCTCCAGTTTCTCTGTCACAAGCAAGAAAGCTTTCAAACTTGGTTGAAAATAATTAAGATCTTTGCATCATTTTAAATCTGCCCTAGGCAGGACACTGTGGCTCACCGTGGCTCACAGCCATGGGAGGCTGAGGCGGAGGGATTGCTTGAGGTCAGGAGTTCGAGACCAGCCTGGGCAACATAGCAAGACCCACCTCGACAAAAAATAAAAACATTTAGCTAGGTGTGATGGCATACACCTGTAGTCCCAGCTGCTAGGGAGGCTGAGGTGGGAGGATGGCCTGAGCCCAGCCGTTCTAGGCTGCAGTGAGCTAGGATTACATGACTGCATTCCAACCTGGATGACAGATGAGACCCAGTTTCTAAAAAAAAAAAAAAAATTAAAATCTGTTTTGTTGACAGTGTCAGAAGAACAGTTTAATTAGCAAATCAAACATGAAGTTTTATTTTGGATTTGTTGTATTTCAATAGATTACCAAACTTTTTGTGTATTAAAATTAGTCACTCAAGCTAGAGAGTGAAATAGCATCAGAAGTCGGGGACACACTGTGAGTCCCAGGCAGTGGTGCTAATGAAATCTTATAGGTCTTTCTTTGTGTGATGTCAAACTAAGAGGGTTACATAGCTTTGATGAAAGAGCCAAACAAATGGTAAAAGAGAAGGGAATCATATTTACCATGTTTATCAAAGCTGTGTTTCAGAAAATAGGACTTATTGCTAATTGACTTTTTGACCCTGATAGTAACAGTTGCATTAGAAAGAATTTAAAAATTATTTCTCCCAATTAAACTAGTCCTAGAGAACAAGCTGCTGAAAAACAATGGTTACTTCATTGTTTACATGTGTTAACATAAATACTAGTTTATTTTCCCAAAATTTTGGCCGTATTCATTCTTTTACTGTGCTAGTATAAAGAAGTATGATGATGTTTTGGGGAGTGTTTGAAACCGTAAAGTGTCCTCTTAGTCATTATGGTTATGGTTGAAGAACAGTTTGCCTGCTGAAAAGAGAAGCCATTAGCACTGAATACAGACCCAGAATGAAGTAGATATTAAATAAATATACATTAGATTCACTTACGTGGTTATATTAAAGTGCTTGTTTACAATGATATTAAAGATTTGCGCTGTGGCACCTAACCCCAGGAATAACGACTAAATCTCTATTAAGGCTCTTTGCATTCTCTGTAACCAATTCTGTCAGGTGACCTCTCTAAACATCCCAAAGCTTTGACTGAGGTCATTTCAAGCTATTGAGTCTTCCTCAGTCATCACTTAGTTGTTTAAATAAAGTAACTAGAGAATGTTCTATAATGTGAGAGCCTTTGAAAATATGCAAATATCTCTCTTTTCCAGAGAGTTTTGGGAAAATACCTCATCTTTTATTTGGGCTTATATAGTATTTAAGAAGGTAAAAAGCACTGCTTGAATGCTAGTTGTTGTTATTAGTTAGTTTATGCCCTTAAAATATTTAAAGTAAATAGCTGCAGTTTTTTTTTTTTGTGGTTGTTGTTCGTTTATTTTTAGACAGGGTCTCACTCTGTCGCTCATGCTGGGTTTCAGTGGCACAACCGTGTCTAACTACAGATTCAATCTCTTGGGGCTTGAGCAAGCCTCCCCCCTCAGCCTCCCGAGTAGCTTGGACTACAGGTGCACGACACCATGCCTGGCTAATTTTTGTATTTTTTTGTGGAGGCGAGGTTTCTCCATGTTTTCTACGCTGGTCTCGGACTCTTGAGCTCAAGCTACTGCCTGCCTCAGCCTTGCAAAGTGCTGAGATTACAGGCATGAACCACTGCACCCGGCCCAGTTTTTTTCTTAATTGATTTCTAAATATCTTGAGGTTTATTTTTTATTTTGTGTTCACACCATCCATAACATTAAATACAGTACAGGGAATGAAATAGGTGTTAACTAAAAACCTTTATTAATCATCTGACTAGAAAAATAATCTTTAACTCCTTCTTGGAATTTAAAGACATCAGCTCCTAATAGCCATGTGATTATTAGCAAAAAAAAAAAAAAAAAAAAAAAGAGTCAGAACTTAGATGGGCAGAACTATTCCTTTAAGCATCTCCCCAGAATGCCTTTTTGTTGAAAAGGGAGTTTCCCCTTGAAATTAGGATATATTCACAGATAGGGAATATTGTCTTCCTTTATATTTTACCTTTTAATTAGAAAATATTTAAACTTGTTTTTTTCGAGCGTAATTTTTGCAAATAATATCCCCAGGAAACTGAAAAAAGCATATTATTAGTTTTTCTTATTATAGATGTGATATATTTTTGTTTTGGATTTTTTTCTTAGAAAAGTTTGAAAAAAGAAGAAAATCAAATCAAAACCCTATGTAATCTAAATATCTAGAGCTAATCACAGATATTTTGATTTATATCTTTCCTGTCTTTTTTCTAGGCTTATGCATTTCATGTTTAAATTGGTATCACATGTAAATATTTGTGTAACCTTATTTTAGTCCAAAAAGTCACAACTGACATGCCATATAATATTTCATATGCCTCCATATAATTGTTAGTGGCCTTCTAGTATCCCATTGTATGTTAATAAAACCATGTATTTAACCATCTGTATCATTGGGTATTTAGGTTGTCACCAATTATGACTAATCATAGATATGGGTACATATCTATGACTATTTCTCTAGGGTAATAACCAGTGGTAGAACTACTGGGTTAAAGGGATACAAATTTAATTGCCTCTTTGAAAAGACGTACCAACTTACACTCCTGACAGGTACGTGTAAGGGTACCAGATGCAGGCTATTATAAAATAGATTCTCATATTTTCTTTTTCTTTTTTTTTTTTTGAGACAGAGTCTCACTCTGTCACAAAGGATGGAGCACAGTGGCATGATCTTGGCTCACTGCAACCTCTGCCTCCTGGGCTAAAGCCATCCTCCCACCTCAGCCTCTCAAGTAGCTGGGACTATAGGCATGTGCCACCACACTCGGCTAATTTTTGTATTTTTTTGTAGAGACGGGGTTTCACCAAGCTCCCCAGGTTGCTCTTAAACCCCTGAGGTCAAGAAATCTGCCTGCCTCAACCTCCCAAAGTGCTGGGATGACAGGTGTGAGCCACTACGCCCAGCGCAGTATTTTCTTTGTCCATTTGAAAACTCCAAAATAACCCTTTTTAACAACCATATATATTAGTCAAGAGGTCATGTTTACAACTCTGATGACTTTCCTTCATCTTTGGTTTTTGCAAATTGTTTTGGCTGCTAGAACCAAATGTTGGTCAAGGGATCCAAGCAAATAGTTTACATCAAGAGTTTAACTCTGGTTATCAGAGCAATTTTTCTTTTCTCCCAGGGTACAATATTCCCGCAAATGCCTACCGGTTTATGTTCTGTTGAGATCCACCGAGAAAAATCTTTCTTGTTCTATTCACTGAACTACCTAACTTCAAAACAAGGAACAAGCCTGGACTCTAAACAGCAGCTCTTATTATTCCGGAGGTAATTCCAAGAGAAGAGGAATGTTGACTGCATCCTATTGCATCATTATTGTTGATCTGGTTGGACCCAGGCTTGAAATCTTAAAGATATTTGTGAAAAATAGAGCTCTTATTCAAGATGAAACATTAAGTCCCACATTAAGTGAAGGCCATTCTCATTCTCTCCGCTTGCCCCTCTTTCTTTCTCGGTTGACTTTCTCATAACTCTTTTCAACAACATCTTTGGACCCCTGGTTCATTAAAAAATTAACTCCCCTTCCCCACATCTGATTTTTTCTCAAGAAAGTGCATTCTGGAGAGGGCAGAGGGAGTGACTATTCCTTTGCCTACACTTCCTGGGCTCAAAGGAACTGTGGTCACTGTTGCTTCCAAAACATTTCTTTGCTATCATCCAGCAAAACTGTATGATCCCATACCTCTCAGTGAAATTCCCATATACCATTTTCCATCCTTCTTCCTGGCTGTCTTATTGTATCCCTGTTATGGCTGCTGGTCCCATGAAGGTTCAGTCCCTTGGCCCATGTCCTCTTTTCTATCTGAACGGCCACCATCAGGGTGGTCTTCAGCATCTGCATGTGGAGGAAACATCCAGTGACTTAGCTTCAGAGTTGCAAGACTTCATCCCCATCATGCTTTGCCAGTCCAATCACATTGCGCACACCCTGGCCTCATGTTCTGTAATGTCTGCTTCCAGAACCCTAAACGCCAGTGTAACCATATCTGGTTATACCCTCATAGCCTCTCTGCTTGCTCTCCTACCAGTTTATTTCCAAGATCATGGTTCCTCTACTACGTTCTCTTTTTCCAAGTTCATTAACCATGCTTTCCCCTGACTCCTTTTAGCCAGCTGAGAGATCGCATATCATTTTAACCACTGTCTTGCTAAAACCTCAAAGCTCTTAATCTCTCACCCTTCTGTATCTGTCCGCAAAAATCCCAGTCTTGTGTTGGTGCAACCAACTGTCCTGTTTGCTTCTGCATGCAGGCTATTTCCTGCTGTTGGAAAAAACCAGCCATGCCAAATAATTCCAGTGTAATTTTATCATCCTCAACCTCTGTGTCATTTAGCAAGTATTATATGGGATATCAAGCTCATTCACTGTTCATATCTGTAGCTCTAAATGTTTCCCACTGTCCCCAACTCCCCTGCCCACCACTGGGCCTCCTTCCAGGTTAGGATTCATAGTCACTCAATGTGAATTCCCTCAACCTCTTGTCTCATATCTGGAATTCTCTTATCTTTCCACCCCTAGCTTTTCTTCCATCTGTGCTGTGGATATCATCCCTTCCCATCCTCTCCAGGACTTCAATCCATCAAGTACAGCTTTATGACTCAATAAAGTTAGAAATAAATGTACCAAAATCTCTCCCATCTTGAAAAATTCCCCCATCAACCTTTCACTTCCCTTTAGGGGTTATTTGTCTCTTCTCTTCCTTTGTTGCATGGCATGAAAGGCCCAGCTAATGCTGGGGACTATACCCTAATGGCATTCGTCTGCATGAGTGTGACATTGGCTGCCACCAGTACCTCCCAGATTCCTTGAGCAAAGAGGCAGATAGTGTCTAAAGTAGCCTAACTGCCAAGCTCAGCTAGATAATTATCTTAGTTCATTTTGTGTTGCTATAACAGAATAGCACAGACTGGGTAATTTATAAAAAACAGAGATTTATTTCTTACAGTTCCGGAGGCTGGTAAGTCCAAGAGCGTGGTGCTGGCACAGTGAGGGCCTTCGTGTTGCATCATCTCATGGCAGAAGGTAGAAGGGCAGGAACACATGAGAGCAGGAAAGTAAGAGGAGGCCAAGCTCCCTCTTATAATAAGCTCAGTCTTGCAACAACTAATGGACTCTGGAGATAATGACATTAATGCATTCATGAGCGCAGAGCCTTCATCACCTAATTACCTCTTAAAAGTCCCACCTCTCAACACTATTGCATTGGGGATTAAGTTTCCAACACATGAACTTTGGGGGACACATTCAAAACCATAGTAGTTATACTCATTGTTTCCAATTCATCCCCTTCCGTTCACTTTTGTAAACAAAATTTATTTTTATTTTTTTCAGAGACATGGCCTTGCTATGTTGCCCAGGCTGGAGGGCAGTGGCACAATGATGGCTATTGCAGCCTTGAACTCCAAGACTCAAGCAATCCTCTCCCATCTCATCCTCTTGAGTGTCTAGGGCTACAGGCACAAGCCACAAAGCCCAGATAATTTTTAATTTTTTTGTAGAGACAGGGTCTTGCTATGTTGCCCAAGCTGGTCTCAAAATTCTGGCCTCAAGTGATCCTCCTGCTTCAGCCTCTCGAAGCACTGGGATTACAGTTTTGAGCCACTGCCCCTGGCCCCATTCACTCTTCAATGATGGCTGGTAAGAGTCAGCCTTCAACACTTTGCTAAAACTCTTCTGGCAATGACTTTATAATTCCCAAATGTTTGGGACTCTTATCTGCCCTATTTTTTTTAGACATTACTATGACGTTGACTCTGTTGAGAATTTTCTTTGACTTCTCTGGTCCTGTTTCCTCTTCTCCCTAAATGACTTTCCTGCTTTGCCTGATGTTAACTGTTGATGTTCTTGGAGTCCTAACTTGGATCTCTTGTTCCTTTATTCTATTCTTGCATTTTTTGTGACAGTCCACTCATGCATGGAAATCAGTCACATGACTGTCTTTCAGATTTGTATATCTAAATAAGACCTCCTGAGACTGGGAACTATTTAACCAACTGGCTCCTTGACAGTCTCATAAATATTTCAAATACAATATGCCAAAGACATATTTTTTTTTTTTTTTTTTTTTTTTGAGACAAGGTCTCTCTCTGTCACCCAGCCAGAAGTGCAGTGTGCGATCCTGGGTCACTGCAGCCTCAACCTCTCAGGCTCAAGTGATCCACTCACCTCAGCCTCCTGAATAGCTGGGGCTATAGGCTGCACCACCACACTCAGCTATTTAAAAATTTTATTTTGTAGAGACAAGGTCTTGCCATGTTGTCCAGGCTGGAGGGTAACTCCTGGGCTCAAGTCATCCTCCCATCTCGGCTTCTCAATGTGCTGGGATTACAGGTGCAATCCACTGCATGGGGCCTGAGACAGAATTTCTTATCCAGATTGCTTTGCTCTTGATTTTCTTATCCAGGCAAAAGGCAACAATATTTATCCCACATACCAGTTAACTTTTTCAGTGTACCAAAAACTACCCCAAAACTTTGTGGCTTAAAACAGAAACCATGTACTATTTTTTAACATATTAAAAAAACAAACCAGCAACCATGTATAAGTGCACAATTATATGGACCAGGAATGTGGGCGAAGGTCAGCTGGGCGATTCTACTGCTGGACTCAGCTGGGTTCACTTAGGTCTGCAGTTAGCCGGCAGTTGATGACATTGTTCATCAATCTGGCAGATGGCTGACTGCTGGCTGGGGAACTGGGGCTAACATAGCCATGCATCCATGTTTCTGTTATCCAGCAAGCTAGCCCAGGCTTATTCACTAGTAGTGATCAAGAAGATTATCAAGAAGAGTAAGAGAGAAGCAGCTTGCAAGGTGTCTTGAGGCCTAGGCTTGTTACTCATAAAACATCACTTCTGTTTTATTCTATTGGTCAGAGAACGTTATAAGGCCAGCTCATATTTAGGAGTTGAGAAATGGACCCTACCTATTGATTGGAGTATCTTCAAGATCACATCATAAGGACAGGTGTGTGGAAGCAGGATGAAGGAGGAGTGAAGGGATGGGAGTGGGGAGGGAATTAGTGGCCACTTTTTTCTTTTCTTTTTTTGGGACAGAGTTTTGCTGTTGTTGCCCAGGCTGGAGTGCAATGGTGTGTTCTTGGCTCACTGCAATCTCCGCCTCCCGGGTCAAGAGATTCTCCTGTCTCAGCCTCCCAAGTAGCTTGGATTATAGGCAGGCACTAGCAAGCCCGGCTAATTTTTTTTGTATTTAGAAGAGATGGGGTTTCACCATGTTAGTGAGGCTGGTCACGAACTCCTGACCTCAGTTGAGCCACCTGCCTCGGCCTCCCAAAGTGCTGTGATTACATGTGTGTGGTGGCCACTTTTATATTTTTCTGCACCCATAACTCAAGTCAACCTGCATGTCTTGCTTTCCTTCTCCTTTTGCTTCTAATCAGTCATTAGGTCAGGTTGATGATGACTTTATGAGAACTCTCTTATTTGTTCTTATCTTCAGCCATTGCTCTATATCACTGTTAAGCTTAGCCTCTGTATTAGTTTGTAAGAGCTGCTGTAACAAGTACCACAGACTGGGTGTCTTAAACCACAGAAATAATTTCCTCACAGTTCTGAAGGTTGAAAGTCCGAGATCAAGGTGTGGGCAGGTTTGGTTCCTTCTCAGGCCCATGAGTGAAAGGCTCTGTTCTAGGCCCCTCTCCTAGCCTTGTAATTGGCCATCTTCTCTCTGTATCTTCACATGGTCTTCCTTCTGTGTTCAAATATCCCCCTTTTATAAGGACACCTGTCATACTGGATTAGGATCCACCCTAATGACTTCAGTAATGCAGTCACCTCTGTCAAGTCCATATCTCCAAATGCAGTCACATTCTGAGGCACTGGGTGTGAAGACTTCGACATGAATTTTTTTAGGGGGAAGGAGGAACACAATTCAGCTAGTAACTACCTCCTAACACCCTCATCATTTGCCTCATTCTAAAATAGCACTATTATAGTGATAAGGCTGAAATCTCAGGCCTTTTGTTGAGGATGTTAATGCCAAGAGATACTATTTTTTTGCCACTATTTTTTACATCTCCCCACTAGATGACTAGATGGTAAACTCCACAAAGGCAGCATGTTTATTCATCTTTGTGTTTCCAGCGCATAGAACAGTATTCCACCCCACACACGATTAAATACATTATGAACAAATTTCGCTTATGAAAAAATAAGTAAAATGAACAACCCAGGGGAGGTGGTCATTCAGAAATACAGTGATCTCAAGATTTATAATTTAGAAAAGAGTGGTGAATGTGTGGCCTAGTGTCTTTTAGCTGACTGTCAACAAGGAAGTGAAAGGATCCTAGTCTTTGCCTATTCAAAGTCATATTATAACTAGTGCACAGCAATGGAAGGAGTGAGGCTGAGAGAGTAGAACTTCTCAGACTTCCTATGCAATTAGAACACATTTTGTTAACTAGAGGAAGAAGCTGAAGCTGCATTGGAAATGACAACAATGTTAGACAGTCTGTATTAGAATTTCTCCAGGAAAACAACGAACAAGAGTAGGATGGGTGTGTGCATGTATGTATGTGTGTGTTTGTGGCACAGGGGGTGGGGCAGGCAGAGAGAGATGATTTATTTTAAGGAATTGGTTCACACAATTGCAGAGGCTTGGTAAGTCCAAAATCTGCATGATAGGCTGGCAGGTTGGAGATCCAGGGGAGAGTTTCAGTTTGAGTTGTAATTCTGCTAGAAGTATTCCTTCTTGCTCAGGAGGCCAGTCTTCGTTGTATTCATGCCTTCAACTAATTAGATGAGGCCCACCCACACTTGGGAGGGTAATCTGTTTCACTCAAAGTCCAATAATTTAAATGTTAAATCTCATACAAAAAACACCTTCACAGAAACATCTAGGAAAACATTTGACCAAATATCCGGGCACCATGGCCCAGTCAAGTTGACACATAAAATTAACCATCACACAGTCCAGCTCTCTGGGTCCCATGAGGCACTTCAGAGCATAGAATGTAATGATTGTAATGCAGGCAGAAGAACTGAACTAAAATAAATCAGCGACTGACCTATCTACATATGTAGAAGAGACTCTCATTGAAAGTGCAATTAGGGTCTTGCCAGTTTTAGAAGCCAGCTAACTTTTGAAAAAGATATTTAGTAGTCTAAAAAGGGGTAGTCAGAGGATTTTCTGTAGCCAGGGTAGAGAATATAACAAGCCCTGAGTGTTTAAGAAACCATTAAAATCCTTATTTGTCAATGAACTTAATTCCAGTCAATAAGACACAACGCAAATATAGAAACAGTATCCATTTTTATGGAAACATCAAATCAAAGTTTATGGTATATGCTCGCAAGGGGTATTGTAGATTAAACAAAATAATGAAACTCAAAGATTTATTTGATTAGGAACCCAAATCAAAGTGCTGATTATCTCAGCTTAGTTAACTTCCTTTACTATTACTCTTAGATCTTATTTGTGATTCTAATCAAATTCTCTGTAGTTTCTTGTCTTTGAGCAGACTCAGAAGAGTACTGAAAATAAATAATTGTTTTCTTAGACAGTTTTTGGTTTCTGAGAAGGTCTTAACAGAAGAGGCATCTATGGGTGGTCATTTGAGGGACAACAAGAGGCAGAGAGGTACATTTCCACTGAGCCTTGAAAACATGTATAAAGGCAGGAATTTGGAACAGCTATTTTTTTTCCTTCAAATGGTCAAATATTCAGATGATGAAATACTGTTTTTAAAGATGTCTGTAGGCATCTGGCTCAGACTGAATATGCAGTGTTTATGAAATCAAAGGAAGAAAGAAAGATTACTTGTAATGATGAATTCAACAAGGTGGTTATTAATACTGTCATCATTTTTACTGGTGAGAAATACAGACTTTAGATCCCCCCCTTTTTTTAACTGGGAAGAGAAGGATCTTTGAAACAGTTATATTTTCCTAGGCAGATCTGTATAAGAATTCTACATTGCTTTAAAGTTTTGACCCTTCTCAATAAAAATCTTTCCATATGGAAGTTCTAGAAAGAAATCCGAGTATAATGTGATGGTGAAGGTCTTGTGTTTTGCAGTCGCTCTGCACATTACGAATCCTCAGCTTTCTTATCTGTAAAATGGACATTTTAACATTCACTTTCTGAGGTTAAGAGTTAAAGGAGTTAATACATGTGGAAACAAGACAAAGCTTAAGGCAATGGGCGGCATGTGGGAAGCAAACAGAGCCCGTCATGATAATGCTGGTATAAAAGGAGGGAGAGAGACGGACAGATGTGGCACATATGAACAGATGCTAACCATGTTTACAAGAGACCATTTTTGAGGAACCAGAATGTCCACTTGACCCAGTCATTGTTTCTTCATCCTCTTCTGGATTTGTTTTCACAGACCGTATTGGTGATGGGGTAAGTTTCAATAAAATATTTTCTATGAACAACACATTTAGTTCTTTGTTGAGAAGCAATATGCTCTAAAATGCACCAGTTAGGCCATTGCTAGAAAACTGTGGTCTGATTTAAATATTTCTTTTCTGATTTGCACACAAAATGGAAAAAAAATTGCCCATTTATTTGCAGGGAATAAAAACATATAATACCAAAGAAAATTAGAAGGTAAAACTCCAGAATAACATAATTCTTCAGAAAATACAATCTAATTATAGGAGAGAGGTAATATCCAGCTCTTTTTTGGTTGCCCTATAATAAATGCAGATTACTTAGGTATTTAATATTGAGTGGTATTTCAAAATCAAATGATGACTATTATTTCTGTTATCAGTGGAAAAAGTAATATTAAAGTAGAAATTAGCACTTGAGACTTATGAATGGAGGACAAAAGTCTTTTGTGCAAAACTACCTGGAAAATTGTAACTCTTTCAAACTCAAGTCAGAGGATTGTTCTTCCAATAAATATTTTTGGAGGCTCTATTATGTGCCAGACATTGTTTTAGAACCTGGACATACAACAGTGAAAAAGAAAGAAAGGCCTTGTGTTTGATGGAATTTATAATCTTCCAGGTAGAGACAGAATAAAACAATAAAATTGAATGCAGTTACAAGATAATTTTTGCAAGTGAGAAGTGCTATGAAGATTACAAAAAAAGACCAGGTGATGGGATAGACAATGACCAGTGACAGAGACAATGTTATAGGACCAACAGTTTCCTATGCCTGCTGCACAGTAACAGACCAATCACTGAGACAGCAGGGTTTGCAGCAGAGAAAGAATTTAATGGCTGCAGGGGACCAAGCAAGGAGACAGAAGAAGTCTCTCAACCCCATCTCCCCAAGGAGTTCTGGGCTGGGTTTTTTAAGGAGACCATGGAGGATGAGGAGCTAGAAAATTAGGGTCCTTGGTTAATTAGAATAAGGGGCAGGAAATCATTGAGACATGGACACTGCATTCGTTGGTGAGTCAGTTCCTTTGGGGTCCTGCAGACCAGCTGATGTCAGTAGTTTCACTGATATGCAGGACCTGAAAGAACATCTCAAAGGGAAAAGTTAACATTTTATGATGTTCAGGTTTTTATCTGTAGAGCAGTTAAAGGGAAATATAATCTTGTAACAGAATCTATGTGATTCTGAGGCAATAGGCACCAACAACTATGAGGAAGCAGGCCTGAGAGCAGGCGGACCTCATGATTCATGTTGCATGTGCTGCAAGCTTGATTTGTCTTTGTTTCTCCCCCTCCCTTCTTCCCTAATTTAAAAAAGTTGATAGGGATGGTTTCAATGGGATGTGTGTGAGATATGTGGGGAGGGGTATTCAGACTAGAAGTGGCCACAGGAGATCTCCCTGGAAAGGTCTTGATTAACCTTCCATCTTCTGGGTGGTGTTCCAGGCAGAAGCCAGGTGGGAAGCAACTCCCTATGTGGTCACAGCTGGGAGAGTTTGAGGCTGTCGTCTAAGATAAGGTCAGAGGTGATAGACCCCAGGTTCCTTCCATACTGTGGGTGATGTTAGGAGTTTAAACTTTATTTTCAGTGATGTGGGAATCCAGTGGAGATTTTAAAGCATGGGAGGGACACGGCCTGATTTATGTTTTTCAAAGATCACTCTGACAGCTTCAAAGAGGATGGGCTGTAACAGGAACAAGAATGAATCAGGAGGAAAGTGAGGGGCTCTTGCGTAAAGCCACAGAGATGGATGGGAGGGCAGGGACTAAAGATGGAGAGGCATTCACCTAAACAAAGAAGAGTGTGGGCCGCTGCCTCTGCTTTACCAGCATTCTAGGGACATCTGTGTGTGCGGTAGGAAGTACAAGCGATCAACCTGACGTGGGCTCCTCAAACATTAAACAGCTTCCTGGGCCAAGGCTGTTTCATCAAGTTAGATTATTGTAAAGTGTGGAGCAATAATACATCCAGTTACAAAGGAAAACAGTGTTTGTTTGGGTTAAAGGAGAAATTTAAGAAAATTTAGTGTGACAAAAGTTTAGTAGCTTGTGAGGGGCAGATGTCCACAGTTCTTTGTGAGGAGCTGGAATTCAGTGGTAGATAAGAAGGGTGCACTGCAGTGGGCATGCTCTGTGTACTCTTGGGAACCCGCTGGTGTTTTTAAAAACAAGTGTTTTGACATCTAAATAAGCAAACCAGTGTTTTGTTGGTTATTAGTGGAATGGTTGTCTGGCTTGAAGGGCTTGGTGATGAGATCTCTAGATGCTGCCGGCCATTGCCTGCTGTTGTTCTGAGAGATGGGATGTCTTCTGGGACTGTTTCATGCCAATGTTTCCTCCTAATGTTTAGGACCTAAATGGGGCAGAGGTGGGTTGGGTGTATGTGTGGGGGAAGTGAGACAACTGGGGAAAGTGAGGAGCCCAGGGACGTGGTCCCTGTCCTTTGTTTTTGTTCAGGCTCTTTTGTTTGCAAGGAGGAAACCCATTCAACTGGACAGCAGATGCAAGATGAGGATTCAGACACATCATGGGCTCCAAGGTGAGAAAGTGAGGTGAAGCCACGTCTCCTGTGAAGTAGGACTGGCTCTGCAGAGGCAAGGTCAAGACTGCTGACCCTCCCCTTCCTAGGAACCCTTTTCTGCACTGACTCACCTGGCCCAAGGTTCAGCCCAATGGCTACCAGCCCTGCTTACACATCATCACCTTTTCAGCTCCAGTGCCGCATCCCTGGGCTTCTCAGTTTCCCTGATTGTCTCACTTCTCCCATGTCCCTTCTCTGCTTCACTTAGTTCCACAGTCTAGGGGGCAGCTGGCTCAGCCCCTGGTTAGTGATGATGGCCCCTTGTGTACTCAGCAGAGCTGGGCAGGGCAATGATGGATGTGTCCAATGTTACTGTTTTATGAAGAGCCATATTCTGTTTCTCCAGAGCCTTGCGATCACTTGGCAGGGGAGGGAGGAGAGTGTTTACAGTCACTTCTTGGAGAAGGCTCTGTTGGGGCTCAGCAGCTGACCTGGCCTGTGGAGAATTCTAGGGTGTCTCTAGGGAGGGCTTGAAGAAGGCTGTCTTGGAGTAGCAGCAGTCAGATAGAAGATGCTGCCAAAGGCTGAGGGCCTTCTCTAGAAAGGGGTGTCTTTTATTCACTGGGCGATTTTCACTTGTAAAATAAGGCATTAATTCTCATTAATAAATTCAGTCCGGGTGAGGGGGCTCAGGCCTGTAATCCTAGCACTTTGAGAGGCCAAGGCGGGCAGATCGTCTGAGGTCAGGAGTTCGAGACCAGTGTGGCCAACATGGTGAAACTCCATCTCTACTAAAAACACAAAAAATTAGCCAGGTGTGGTGAGAGGCACCTGTAATCCCAGCTACTCAGGAGACTGAGGCAGGAGAATTGCTTGAACCCAGGAGACGGAGGTTGCAGTGAGCCAAGATCATGCCACTGCACTCCAGCCTGGGTGACAGAGCTAGACTCCAGCTAAAAAAAAAAAAAAAAAAAAAAAAAATTAATGTTTTCCACATAACCTGCTCTGTGAGAGACCTTTTCTTCTGGCAATAGCACCCTTTAGCACACCTCTGTATTGTTACTTTGCTAAAAGAGTCTTTGTCTCCTCTTTCCCCTTGAAGGAATTAAAATACATAGAAACTCCTAAAACTCAATGGCAAAACACCTAATAACCAGATTAAAAAACAGGCTAAATACTTGAGTAGACATTTCTCCAAAGCAGATACACAAATGGCCAACTGGTATATGAAAAGATGCTCAAAGACACTAATCATCAGGGAAATGCACATCAAAACAGTGAGATACCACCTCACTTCTGCTAGGAGGGCTATTATAAAAAATATAAAACAAAAAATAAAAGACAACTGTTGGTGAAGATGTGGAGAAATTCGACTGTCCTTCTTATCTTGGCTTTGGAGTATGCCAAGTTTCAGAACGAGGTGCTGTTGAGCGTCAGGGGGCGTGTTGACAGAAGCCTGCCTCACCACTCAGAATTTCAATTATATTGAATGGATGAATATCTTTTCATTTTTTTTGAGACAGAGTTTCACTCTGTCGTGTAGGCTGGAGTGCAATGGTGCGATCTCTGCTCACTGCAATCTCTACTGCCTCCTGGGTTCAAGTGATTCTCCTGCCTCAGCCTCCCGAGCAGCTGGGATTACAGGCACACGACCCCACGGCTGGCTCGTTCTGTATTTTCAGTAAAGCCAGGGTTTCACCATGTTGGCCAGGCTGATCTCAATCTCCTGACCTCAAATGATCCACCGGCCTCAGCCTCCCAAAGTGCTGAGATTACAGGCATGAACCACAGCTCCTGGCCTGAATAAATATCGGTTAACAAGCAATGTTCTCCAGATTCTCAGAACACATTTGGCAAATGCAGGCATCCCCCTCCTGCCCAGTAGACCCAGAAATGCATAATCGTGGGATTTTCTGATCCTTTTCATGTCTTCTCCTGCCTCACCCAGACTTAAAAGGAACTACAGACGTGTTCTTGACTTACCCTCTGAAATACTTTAAGTGCGAAGCTTAACAAATACCAACATGTTTCCTGAGAGGTTTGGAAGAATTGAATCCACTGCACGAAAACTGTTATTATTTTTTAATGATCAGAAAACCCACTGCATGTATTCCGAACAGGGCCTGTGTAAAATATACGAATCCAGTACTGACAATCTGGTTGTGTCATCAGAATAGACAAAAAGGAATTGTCAAGATATTGATTTTGTACCCACGCGGCCTTACTGACACATGATTTAGGAAGTGTTTAAATGAAAGACCAGTCAGAGCAGAGGCATTAGATAAGTCTTCAGTATAGAAAAACAATCAGTCTTGAGATCTTATTTACACCTGTGAATGCCATTGACCACAGAGGGTTTGTTCCTTCATGATTGGGGTGAGGGATTAGTCATAGAGGATTTGCTGAGATGACTAGTTCAATGTGAAACACCGCTCAGGATTGTCAAGTCAGTGTAGGGATGCCCAAGTAGCTGTGGTTTTTGTCCCCTTTTTTTTTGAGACAAGGTCTTGCTCTGTTGCCCAGGCTGGCGTGCAAGTAGTGCGATCATGGCTCATTGCAGCCTCCACCTCCCAGGCTTGGCAATCCTCCCACTTCAGCCTCCTGAGTAGCTGGGACTACAGGTGTATGCCACCACGTCCAGCTAATTTTTACATCTGTTGTAGAGACAGGGTTCACCATGTTGCTCAGGCTGGTCTCGAACCCCTGGGTTCAAGCCATCTGCCTGCCTCCCAAATTGCTGGGATGACAGGCATGAGCACCTTGACTTTTGTCTCTTTTTTCTCTCAAGCAGATACAGACTCATTTGCTCACCAAATACACAGGCCACTATCCCTGGAATCACTTCTTCCCATTGGTCTTTGCTAGGAGGCCAGTCCTGGCTTTCTAAGTTACATCAATCTCTCACCTGCTGTGATGTTTGTGCAGCATTGGGTATGCATGCCCTGTACTGTTCTCTGTTTTACTGTATTGTTTCATCTTCCAGTTCAGACCGTAGGCTCTTTGGGTATAGAAGTGACTCTCAAAGCTGACTTGTCCTCTTTGCAACAACTTTACCCCTTGCTTTCATTTGTTTTATTTTTTATTTTTATTTTTGCCAGGACAAGTGCAGTAGACTCCTAATTGAATCACTTAAAAACAAAATTTCTAAAACACAGGTCTGGGTGTGGTAATTCCTTGTTTAAAATCCCGCTGCTGGGGGCCTGGTGCAGTGGCTCACACCTGTAATCCCAGCACTTTGGGAGGCTGAGGCGGGCGCATCACGAGGTCAAGAGATCGAGACCATCCTGGCCAACACGGTGAAACCCTGTCTCTAGTAAAAACACAAAAATTAGCTGGATATGGTGGCATGTGCCTGTAGTCCCAGCTACTTGGGAGGCTGAGGCAGGAGAATTGCTTGAACCTGGGAGGCAGAGGTTGCAGTGAGCCGAGGTCGCGCCACTGCATTCCAGCCTGGCGCCCGGTGACAGAGTGAGACTCTATCTCAAAAAAAAAAAAAAATATATATATATATATATACACACACACACACACACACACACACACACACACACACAAATTAGCCGGGTGTGGTGGTGGGTGCCTGTGATCCCTGCTACCCGGGAGGCTGAGGCAGGAGAATCGCTTGAATCCAGGAGGTAGAGGTTGCAGTGAGCCGAGATCGTGCTACTGCATTCCAGCCTGCTCGACAGAGCCAGACTCCCTCTTAAACAAACAAACAACCCAGAAACCAAAACGCCCCTGGTGGGTACCATTGCTTTTGGTGTGGTTTCCAACACCTCGGCAGAGCCTCCATGACCTGGTCATTCTTCCTTGTTCTTTCAATTCCCACCTTTACGCTTCCACATTCTCCCTTCCCCAGTTCCAGAGCCAGATGAGCTGTTTCCTGGTGTGACGTCATCTTTCATTCTGCAGCGCCTAGGCTCTTCACTGGTCCCTGGACTGGACCTTCCTTTCTTACTCTTAGGGTTCTGAAATTTTTGGTGTTTTATTAAAAAAAAAACCCATACATTTTTCAAACTAAAATAATGATGTCAAAACTGAAGGAAGAGAGGCAAGCAGTGTGTGTAATGATGAACGTTATTTGACCAACCAGACAAATATATAATTTGTGCAGGTTAAAAAAGCATATTAATAACTTCATGAGGTTAACCAATTTAGGACTCAATTAGAAATGTGATCCCAGGAACTACATACAAATTATTATAATTATGGTGACAGGAAATGGTGCTCCTAGGAAATGGTAGAAGGCAGAAATTTAAAAGGGGGAATATATTATTTAAAAGTCAGGCAGCTTGTCTTTGCAGCCCTAAGAGTTGAATTGGGAAAATTAAAGATCTCAGATCATAAAACTACCAGCAGAATGAAGTACTAAGCTAATCCACTCAGCAGAAAGCAGTTCTCCACCATAATTGGAAATACAGGCTTGTGGTTACTTAATAGAAGTGAACATTTAATCATGTCAGTGCCACTGTGTGCTGTAGATTTAACATACCATCTCTAACATATTTTGCAACTTGGACAATTAATTCCACACCTGTACTGTCCCATATTCAGCTTTATAAAACATGTCCTTCTCATAAAAATAAATGTATGTGGCAGATAGCCCTCTCTCTTGTTTGCCAAAAAACAGATTACTATCAGGAAGGCCGAATTATCACCTGCTGTCAACAAATGGATTACCCAAGTTAAGGTTATTATTGTTGCTGTCATTATCTTCCATATTAAAACTGTTATTTATGGACATAGGAATGAAATAGATGATCTTAAATTTATCTGGGGTTTCTATTAGACCTTTTTGAACTTCATTTTGCATGCTTGTAAGATCACGAATTAAAACTATCCATGCAGCCCCAATTAAAAAAAAAATCACCTCTTTAAATGAAGATTTTTTCCCCCCTTACTGCTAAAGGTTTTAGATTAACTTAGCAACCCATGGACATTTTCATGTTGTCATCTACTGACATTTTTCTTTTTGAGTCTTTAGAAATATAATACGAGATAAAAATACACTTGGAGGTGAAACAGCAAGAGGTAGAGATAACAAGAATATTTATTTAGTTTACTCATTTGCTTTTATTTTTCTCTTATTTATGTAATTTATATTTCTACTTTTTTTGAACTCTAAAGGCTATTTCAGTTAACTTTGATTTCCATGATTCTGTTTTATTGAATTAAACTTTTAAAAGACTTTTTGCCACTCTATTTAAAGGAAACACGACCAAGGAGAAAATGAATATAAACATCTTTGCATAACTGATACGTTGAAAAATGCATGACCACTTAAATGTCACAACTCTGGGTAGCATTTCTTTTTCATTCTGATGCTACTAAATTTTAAGGGCAAGCTGTATTTTGCATTTGTAGCTTTGCTTAAATCAGGTAGCAGCATACTCTTGAGCTAAGAACCATCTCTCTGAGGAGCAGGTTGTTGAGAGTTCAGAGTTTCTCCCTCCTCTTTCCTCCCCTCCTTTCTCCTCATTTTCCTTCCTTTCTTCCACCATTTTCTCCCCTTCTCCTTTCCTCCTTTCTTCCTTCACTCCCCTTCCTTCTGTTTCTTCCTCTCTCCCTATTTTCTTCTTCCTTTTTTTTTTTTTTTTTTTGGAAAATAGCCAGGGCTGTGGGGATGACAGATATGAGGCCAGCCTTGGGCTGAAGCAGCAAACAGGACCTTCAGGGTGGCTGTCCCTCCTCCTACCTCCCATAACATGCCTCAGGAATGAATTTTGCTCCGGGTGGTGGTACCTCTCCCCTGCCTGTAGCCCTGATGGTTCTGCTCATTTACTTGCTCTTCAGCAGTCAGACTGCAGTAGCTTAGACTCCAAGAATGAGGTAAGGTCTGATTCTGATGTCCTCCCAGCAGCACCCCACGGGCAGAAAGGGGTAGGGGAATACAAATCGGAAAGGGAAATAAAAGGACACAGAAACAGTTAGGTTATTACAAGACAGAATAAATCAAAGCTAGAAGAGGAAGGTAAGGAAATCAAAGCTAGAAGAAGTGGTCAAGAAACTACCATTTCTTAAGCGCCTGCTAGGGTGGAATATTTCTGTGACTACGGAAGCCAGGCAGGATGACATTCTGGGTGGGTGGTGACTGGAGCTTTATTTGTCCCTTTGTCACAGTCCCCAGCATTTCATAGTGTCTCTCCAACACGCAATGGATGAACTGATGACTGTTGTTAAGGAACAAGAGTTTTTATGCTATTGCAGATCTTAGCTTAATATTGTGTTAGTTTGCTTGGGAATAGTGGGGATCTTGAGAGCCAGAAAAACCGATGCTTTTCTGGGGGAAGCAGCTGTGTCTCCGTCAATCATTGCTAGGTAGGCATGCCGCATCAGTGAGGAGTGCTGAGTTGTCAACAGAAGCAGATTCCAAGTTGGTTGGTTTGATTTTGTGTGTGTGTGTGTGTGTGTGTGTGTGTGTGTGTGAGAGAGAGAGAGAGAGACACTCTGTCACCTAGGCTGGAGTGCAGTGGTGCGATCTCTGCTTACTGCAGCTTTGACCTCCTCTGCTGAAACTATCCTCCTGCCTCAGCCTCCTGAGTAGCTGGGGTTACAGGTGTGTGCCACCATGCCTGGCTAATTTTTGTATTTTTAGTAGAGACGGGGTTTTACCATGTTGGCCAGGCTAGTCTCAAACCCCTGATCTCAAGTGATCTGCCTGCCTCAGCCTCCCAAAGTGCTAGGTTTACAGGCGCAAGCCACTGCAGCTAGCCAAGAAATTTGAAAAGTAATGAACACTCTGAAATAAATATGTCAGTGGGATGCATGCATCCGTTTCTGACTGTGGCCTGCCATGTACCACATTCTGTACTTTGTGTGAACTGGTGAACCTCAGCCCAGCTCCACGAGGTTCGTATTGTTCTTCCCTTCCACAGGAATTAAAGGAAAAAAACAATGAGGAGCTTGAAAGAAAAATTCAACAAATGTCTCCTGAGCACCTACTATGTGCCAGAAGCCATGTTGTCCCCTGTGAGAAGATGTATAAGAATTTCCTGCCCAGCACATATTTCTGGTCCACCTCTAAACACTGGAGGGATGTATGAAAAGGTCACCACCACCACAATATTGAGATAACAGTTCAGAACAACAATACAAGACCTCCCAGGATTAATTGTAAAACAAATTGCGCAGATAATTATTGTTATAGGAACTCAGAAAAGAGGGAGACCTCTTTTTGTGCTTAATATAGGGCAAGGGATTTGAACAGGGATTAAAAGATTAGGAAGATTCTCCAAAACAGGTTGAATAAGGAGGAGAGAAATTAGAGCAAGACACTGAATTGGCTTATCTTTTGGAAGAATTCCTTTGGAGAAAAAGTCTCCTCTTTGGGCATTCAGGGATTTGGCTCTGAGGGTTGAGTCATGTTTCCATGAATGCACAGTAAATTCATGGTAAATCCAAGTCTAGAACCCCAGAGGCTATTTGTGTAACCATCAACTGGTCATTTTTATCAGGGTTTATCCTGGATTTTTTGATGTGCAAAGATCAGAATGGTTATAACAGAAGTCTCTACAGAATCACTGCAGAACCCTATGCCTACTGTTAAGATGCTTTCTAATGTGGTCTTGGAATTCTTCCCAATTCTTCTGGAAGTCTTTTTTTTTTTTTTTTTTGACCTGGAGCCTCACTCTGTCACCCAGGCTGGAGTGCAATGGTGTGATCTCAGCTCACTGTGACCTCCACCTCCTGGGTTTAAGCGATTCTCCTGCCTCAGCCTCCTAAGTAGCTGGGACTACAGGTGCACACCACCAAGCCTGGATAATTTCTGTATTTTTAGTAGAGACAGAGTTTCACTGTGTTGGTCAGGCTGGTCTCAAACTCCTGACCTCATGATCTGCCCACCTTGGCCTCCCAAAGTGCTGGGATTACAGGCGTGAGCTACCTTGCCTGGCCTCTGGAAATCTTTTTTGATGTGAAAGCAGTTGCTGATAGTACCCAGATGGTGGCCATATAGTCCCTAGGTATGAGAGCCTACCCAACACCAGTTAAACATGATAAATAGTCAGTGGGGACTCCCTGAATGACTTTTAACCTTGAACCTGGAAGAAGTCAAGATCATAGGAAAAAATTATAGCAAGTGCAGAGAATGGAAGGGAGCATCTGGATGACTTCTAACTGGCAAGCATAAGTCCTAGCTACTTAGTAGAGCAGTGGTTTTCAGACTTGGTCTTATTAACTACAAAGCCCTTTGTTCATTTGAACTCACTCAAAGCCCCCAAGTTTAAAACAGATGAAAATGGTTCTCCTACCTCCTCTTACCTGAGCCTTTCCTTAGGGTGCTGTGTTTAGCCTTAGAGGTTAGAAATTCATTATTGCATCAGTTCTTCTCTTAGAGAATGAGAAGGATGGAGAAGAATCAGAGGGAAGTGGAAAGGCAGGGAGGACAGTATTCTAGGGCAGTGCTTTCCAAACTACAGAACATTTACCCAGAGGGTTGCAAAGCTGTGGGGAGAAGGAAGGAGATACTAGCATTTTTATGTAGATTTATTTTGTATCTCATCCTTTTCCAGTTCCTTTTGATTTGTGTTATAATGTGCATAATATATTAGTGCAGTTGAACTAATTTATAATAAATTATATAATAGATTCCATTATGTTATATTATAAATTAAAAATCCATTCTGGGGGTATGTGCTCCATTTTTTTTTAATTTAACTGATGAGACACAGGTCAAAAATATTTGGAGACCAGTATACTAGACAATGAATTTCAACCTTTGGTATTTCAAATCCCTTTCACTAACAGACTCAGATCCCACCATGATAGCAGTGAAAAGCCCAGCTTTTCCAAGAAGAGAGTTTAACTGCTCACAGGCATTCTGTAATTTGTCATTTATGGCAGGTTTTGAGAACATAAACATTGCAGTGGTATTTTTGAGAGAAAATGTTTATCATTATAGTGCCAAAACACATCACAAACAGAAACAATAATTTCATTAGTAGCCGAAAATTGTAATAATGCTGTTGAATATAAATTTCACTGCTATGATAATTCTAAAACACAAGAATGATGAATAAAATATTGCAGCATTATTATTGGGAATAAACTTTATTACCATGAGTGAGACACAAGTGGGAGGATTGATGGAGACTCAGATTTTGGGTAATTGTTTTCAGCCAGTGGTATGGATATTATCCACAGAAATGTATTCTCTTCTCTAGTATCACACCCTCAGCTCTGGTGGAAAATCCCTGCTCTGCAGAGAATGGGATAATGGTCCCTTCCCTCCAACCCCGACCCTCACATCTGTTTCTTACTCAGTCTTTTATTACCCAAGCAATTCCATCAAGTTGTGTGAGTTGAAACTCAAGGATCATCCTGCCTTTTCCTGTTCCTCCACATCAAACCTATCCCCAAGGGCTGTCATCAGGGCTACCTCTGGATTAGGTCTCGAGTCAGCTTATCCTTCTCCATCTCCCTGGCGACCCCTGGTCCAATCCTGGACTCTTGCTGTGTCCTATTGCTGGGTCTGTCCCTTCCTGTGCTGCTCCTTGTAGTTATTCATCACCAGAGTGAGCATGGCCAGTCACTCTCCAGCTGAAACCCCTCTGTGGGCTGGGCATGGCAGCGCAGGCCTGTAATTCCAGCACTTTGGGAGGCTAAGGCGGGTGGATCACCTGAGATCAGGAGTTCGAGAACAGCCTGGCCAACATGGTAAAACCCTGTCTCTACTAAAAAAAAAAAAAAAATTAGCCAGGTGTGGTGGTGGGTGCCTATAATCCCGCTTGAACCTGGGAGGCGGAGGTTGCAGTGAGCCAAGATCCTGCCATTGCACTCCAGCCTGGGCAACAAGAACAAAACTCCTTCTCAAAAAAACCAAAAACAAAACCCAAAAAACAAAAAAACCCTGTGCCATTCCCTTACTTACAGAGTTAACTCAAAGTCCTTCACGAAGTCTTCAGAGCCTGAAGGGATCGCCAGCCTCACCTCCTGCACCTGTCTACCTGAGTCACTGTGTCCAGCTACTCACGTCTCCCTTCTAAATCTTGGACACCAAGCCTATGGTAGCCCTAGGACCCTCCTGTTCCCTCAGCACTGAGCTCGCTCATGTCCGCCCTTAAGGTGTTCAGCTATCTGTCCTTTCCTTGGAGAGCACCTCCCTGACCACCCCAGCTAAAGTGGCCACTGGGAACCTCCATTTCTGTTCATCTCTATCCTTGAACTGTGATCTCCTCATCTTCAGGGTCTGCTATTCCCACAGAACACAGGGCTAGAAGTGGTCCCTGAGGCTGTGTCATGAAGCAGTTCTTTATCATTTCTTGTCTTTCCTTCAAAGATTTTATCCCAATCTGACATTGCCATATGTATTTGCCTATTACTCAAATAAACAAAAGCCCAGTCTTTAAAGAAAGAGAGGACTTGTGACTTTCAGGTTCGTAGTTCCACACCTGATGGGAAGGAGTGAACACCATCACCTACTGGCAAATAAAATACCCGTGTGTTCCTGATGCTCGGCTAAGGCCTCCCTAGAGCCAGCCGCCAGACATTCCTGGCTACAACCAGGGCTCTGGGGTGGCCAGTCAATGTCAGCTCTGAGACCTGAGCTCTGGGGTGGCCAGTCAATGTCAGCTCTGCGACCTGGGCTCTGGGGTGGCCAGTCGGTGTCACCTCTGAGACCTGGGCTCTGGGAGGACCAATCTATGTCAGCTCTGTGACCTGGGCTCTGGGAGGACCCATAGATGTCAACTCGTTGGCCATTGCTCACCTGTGAGAGCTGCACAGAGTGGTGTTGTGTCGAGTCACACTGCAGCCTGAGGCAGTGGAAAAATCAGTCACACCCATCCTGTCTTTATTTCAAATTTTGACATTTTGCTCATCATCATTTTTTTTGGTGTCAAATTTTAAACATTGCATTAAAACACTATCTTGCTTACTGAGATTTTGGTGACCTATTAAGTTTTGTATCCAAGGCCAGTACCTCACCAGCCGCACTTTAATCCTGGCTAGGAACATTATATTGATCAAGAATATCTAAGGAATATGCAGTATAAGGAATCAGAGGCCTAATTTGGCTAGGTGGAAGAGTGATTGAGGAGTGAAAGTGGCTCACGTGTATAGAGTTGGGTAGATGCAACCTAGTAGCCCACCCTGCTAAACTGACAACCAAGAATGGTACACATCAGGGGCTAGGACAGTTCATAGTTATTTCTTAACAGCTCAGTATTAGTGACTGAGGCCCCGTAGCAGGGTCATAACTAAATGGCGGAAAAAGCAGGGCTTGGGCATCTCATGGTTCAAGGTGAAAATTCAAATCTTGGGCCCTTGGTGATATAGACAGGACGGGTCCCAGGTGCTTCACTGTCCTTCTGATACCACCTGAGAGAAGAATAGGTCTGCCTTCAAAGGCAGGAACTGAGGTCTAGGTATGGAGCTGTATTTCTAAAGAAGGCTCCAGAAAGAGGCAGGAGAAGCCCAACAGGGTGAAGGAAGAGGAAAAAGAGTTAAACCAAAAAGAGCCAACCTTACGACAGACAGTGAATAAACAAGAAGGGACGTTTCTGTGTCACCTGCCATAGTTCTTCGGAAATAAAAGTTATTTTTCCAGAAATAACTTAAGTATTCAGCAAGAAAAGGTCCTGAGCTGTAAAGTGCCAGGGCCGAGAAAATTCCCTGGTGTGTTAACATTTCTGAACAAAATGTATGGGTAGCTGTCACTGACAGCACCCATTTTCCCCACGAGGTGGTTGAGTTTCGGAGGCATCTGAAAGGTTTCCACGGGTAACATGTTTCCATGGGCCTGCCATGAATGGACAAAAGAAATAGGTGAGAGTGAGAGTGAAGCTGTTGAATGTTAAAAGTAATCACAATAACGTATCGAGGGGAAATTTGCGTTTATGAACAACCTGATGTTGGCAAAATCCATTCCCCATGGAGATCACAGAACAGGTGGAAAGGGGCCACTTATTCCATCTGAGCCTTCTGCTTTCCCAAGCCGACCGTGACCTCAGAAAGCCCGAGTTTCTAGGCCCCACCCTGAGACTCTGTGCTCAGAGTGTTTGTCACGCGAGTGCCATTTGTGGCAGCTGATATCGCCTGGAATCTTTCACTGAGTCCACCAGAAGATAACGGCTTTTCATGGCCGTTTGCATTTGAACTAGTGATCCAGAGGTGAGAAATTCTATATTCCATTACTGATTCCCTCAGCTCTCCCGGGCACCCTGATATAGCTGTGACACTCAGAGTCACATGCGGCATGCTGCATCAGCTCAGGATGAAAAGCTACCTCAGTCTGAAAGCAAATCCTCCGTGAAAATCCCATGATGCTAGCCTAGCAATGAACAGATCTGACTTTCCTGAGGGGGCCTTATCGTTGCCAAACTGTTAAAAATCTGTATGAGAGGTGGGGAGTTCACAGCAAAGCCCCCTCTGCCGTCTGTTGTTTATGCCTCTCATTAGTTTAAATGCTTCCTTCTTTCCTTTCTTTCTTTTGTTTTTGGGTAGAGGGAGCAGTTCTAATCAGTACCCTGCAAAGGATCAGAAGAGAATTCAGGGCAACGTGGAGATGGCGAGATGTTTTGATGATGATGACAAGAACAGCAATCAACAGGTTGTCCTCCCCATCTAGGGTCTTCCATGGGTGGGCAAAGCAGTCATTATGGCGGCCAGCGAGGCTTGTGGTGTCATTTTGTTAATAAAGGCTTTATAAGAACCAGGAGAACACCATCTGGTCCTGGGGCCCTGCCAGGTTGAGGAGACTTAATAGCTTCTTGAGTTTCAGCAATAAAAATTGGGCTATCCAGGGAACAGAACATGTGCTCAGGAATGATGAGGAGTTAGAGTTTATTTAAAAAGTAAAAGGGGCCTGAGATGACCCTCTGCATTAGCAGAGGAGAGGGACGATGAAAAAGGAGTTATTTATGGCTGCAACATTGTATCCCATGTTACCCTGTCATCTGGGATCTGTGAATCAATAAGGAGAGGAAACTCAATATCTTTTTTTTTTTTTTTTTTTTTTTTTTGTGTTTTACTCTTGCTCTGTTGCCCCGGCGGGAGTGCAATGGCGTGATCTCAGCTCACTGCAACCTCCGCCTCCTGGATTCAAGCGATTCTCCTGCCTCAGCCTCCTGAGTAGCTGGGTCTATAGGCATGCGCCAACACGCCTGGCTAATTTTTGTATTTTTAGTAGAGATAGGGTGTCACCATATTGGCTAGGCTGGTCTCGAACTGCTGACCTCATGATCTGCCTGCCATGGCCTCCCAAAATGCTGAGATTACAGGCATGAGCCACTGTGCCTGACTGGAAACTTGTTATCTAAAAGTCTGCCAAATAGTCCTTTAGGCAAGAGACCTCATAAACTCAAAGCCTGTAGAAACGAGCTTTTAAAAGGAGGGTCTATACGCCCCTCCTACAGATGATGATAATTAGCATGGGTTAAAGGAGATGGGGATTTTCCTAGTTTATGAAACTTTAGGCCAAAATAAAACCCAGTAAACTGTTTCATGAAGTAAACTGCCGAAGAGTTGACAGTCACCCTCCAGAGAATTTCCTGTACCCCCAGAGCGAAGTAAGGTAATATTTATTAATGGTATTAAAAAATTTAAATGAAGTCATCCAGTAGCAGCCTCCTGAGAAAGAAATAAAACATACAGGGACAGTGGTTAGAAATCTTGCTATAGATTAAGACTATGGAGGCAATTAATATTGAGAAAAAGTCAATCTAGCAGGGAAGGAAACTGAAATATTTATATAAAAAGTTTAAAAAAACTCATTAGCTATTACCCAGGTGGACATATCTCTATGTAATTATGGAGTCCGCTAACAAAAGCAAATTTCTCTCTCCCTGGTTCCATCTCTAAGGTATTAGAGTAGGCAGAAGTTCTTTTCATGGGGAAGTAATTTAAATAGATACTGAACGACTGTAGGGTCTGCTCTGAAAATTGTTCTTATTTTATAGGTCAAAAATGTGGCACCCATGGGGCAAAAAGAGAGATTGCCAGGTGCCTGGTAGATGCCTGATGTGTCTTCACAGAACTGCATTATGAAAGATGGCAGAGCCGGGCGCGGTGGCTCACGCCTGTAATCCCAGCACTTTGGGAGACCGAGGCGGGCGGATCACAAGGTCAGGAGTTCGAGACCAGCCTGGCCAACATGGCGAAACCCCGTCTCTACTAAATACACAAAAAATTAGCCGGGCATGGTGGTGCACACCCGTAATCCCAGCTACTTGGGAGGCTGAGGCAGGGTGAATCTGGGAGGCGGAGGTTGCAGTGAGCTGAGATTGCGCCGTGGAACTCCAGCCTGGGTGGTAGAGCGAGACTCTGAACCTGGGAGGTGAAGGTTGCAGTGAGCCGAGATCGCGCCACTGCACTCCAGCCTGGGCGGCAGAGCGAGACTCTCTTAAAAAAAAAGAAAAGAAAAAAAAATAAAGATAACAGAAGTCTGGTTTCAGGGGAACCGCAAGTCAGGCACCTGAGCAGCATTTAGGAACAGTTGTTCAAATCAATTATCTGATTGGAGCCCCACCACAAGCCAGTGGCACCTGAGCAGCACTTAGGAGTTGGTAACAGTTGTTCAAATCAATTATCTGCTTGGAGCATCACCACAAGCCAGTGAGACGAGAAAGATGTTACTGCTGCCAGTTGTAGACAAGACACTCACAGAGGTATGATGACACACTCAGGATCACACAACCCCATCCAGTGGGACTAAGACTGGAGCTAACTGTGATTACAGGCAGAGAAGAAAGGGAGGTTTTCTTCTGGGGCGCCTGTCATTAGACCATGCTCTGGACGCCGGGTGAGTCCAGTTTGGGTTTTCTCTGCTTCTGCTCTGGGGTTCTATGCATCGCTAACGGGAGTTCCATGACCATGCTGAATGACACCATATGAAGCCAGGGTATCTGATTTGGGCTGTCTTTGGTGCTTCATGAAATCCTTTTGCTCTCCCCGGTTAGCTGCCTTCCAATTCCTGATGGCAGCACATCCAAAATGAGCTCTCCCTCACCCTGGGCAGATTGTGCAGAAAATCTTGCCTCATCTTTCATAGAGAGAGAAAAAAAGATCCTTATCAACCATGGCAGGCACATCTCCTCCTCCTTTCCTTTTCTGTTACAGATAAAGCTTATTAAGGTCAACCTCTTCACCTGGATGCTGGACTTCCTACTACCTTACTCTGTTGCTTTTCCCCTCTTTTAACTTCACTTTCTTTCCTCTGGCTTATTCACCTAAGTCTATACATGATCTCTGATTGCTTTCATCTCTCTTCCTCCAAATTAACCTTCTCTTGAAATTTCTTCCTACTACCTTGCAACTGGTGACCTCACCCCCATTTTCCCTTGAAGCCATAACCATTTAGCTTTTATCCCAACATGTTATTGAAATGGGTCTTGCTGAGGTTCCCAACAACCTAATTTTCAAATCTAATGACCTATTTTCAGCCCTCTTTCTTGATTCTTTAAAGTAATTACCTTGCTGGACAACTCCCATATTTTGAAATACTTTCCTTCCCTGGCTTGATTTTATTTATCCATTCACTTAATAAATATTTATTGATCCCTACTATGTGCTAGGGGCCCTATTCTAGCTTCTGGAGATTCAGCAGCATATTGTATTCTAGTGGAGGAAACAGGAAGTAAATGTGTATGGAGATGAATGGAAAGCATCGTGTTGGAAAATGATGAGGCCACGAAGCTCCTTCTGCTGCTGGCCACTTCGCTTTCTTCCGGCGCTTTCGATAGTCTCTCTGGTTCTTCTTCTTCTCTGGTCCTTGAATGTTGGTGATCCCAGGGTGACCGGTCTATTCCCCTCCCTGCTTTTTCCAGTGCATGACCCTCTAAGAGATCTTATCCACTCCGAGGCTTTAATTATTATGTTTCAGCTAATTTCATCTGTATCCATGTTTCATCTCAGATAGATTTTGCAGAGTTTGCATTCTTCTAGCCAGTCATTTACTGGTCATTTCTGTTGGGGTGTCCTGTATTCGTCTCATATTCACCAAGTCCAAAAGGCAACCTTCTATCACCTATCACCCAAACCTGTTCTACTTTCTGTGTTCTCTGTCCCAGTTAGCGTGGGATCATCCCATCCATCCCTCCATTTAGAAATCTCTCCTGTATCCCTACTGTAACAAGTCACCAACGGCAGTTGATTCTGTGACTTAATGGCCAGAACTTGGCCCTACTTTTTTTTCTTTTCTTTCTTTTTTTTTTGAGATGGAGTCTTGTTCTGTTGCCAGGCTGGAGTGCAGTGGTGCCATCTTGGCTCACTGCAACCTCAACCGGGTTCAAGTGATTCTCCCACCTCAGCCTCCTGAGTAGCTGGGATTACCAGGTGGCCACAGGCTAATTTTTTGGTATTTTTAAAAATAGAGATGAGGTTTTACCTTGTTGGCCAGGATGGTCTCGAACACCTGACCTCAGGTGATCCACCAGTCTCAGCCTCCCAAAGGTCTGAGATTATAGTCAGGCACCTGAGCAGCATTTAGGAACAGTTGTTCAAATCAATTATCTGATTGGAGCCCCACCACAAGCCAGTGGCACCTGAGCAGCATTTAGGAGTTGGTAACAGTTGTTCAAATTCACTATCTGCTCGGAGCATCACCACAAGCCAGTGAGATGAGAAAGACATTATAGCGGACACAGAGCTATGGTGACACACTCAGGATCACACAACCCCATCCAGTGGGACTAAGACTGGAGCTAACTGTGATTACAGGCAGAGAAGAAAGGGAGGTTTTCTTCCGGGGCGCCTGTCATTAGACCATGCTCTGGACGCCGGGTGAGTCCAGTTTGGGTTTTCTCTGCTTCTGCTTCTACTCCGCCTGGTCCCTACTTTCTGTCTCAGGGTTTGTGCCTTACTTCAGACTCAATTCATGTCTTTTCTGGAGTTTTGCCTTGTAGCAGGCTTCCCCTGCTCCAGGCTTTCCTACTTTAGTTCCCCTCTCACCTTGTTGCTGAAATTATCACACTAAATATACCTGATTTTGTCAGTTCCCAGTTAAAAAAACACTTTGCTTGCCTCCTTGTGGCCCACAGCAGGGTTTTAAGAACTGTGGGATACAAGTCACTTGTGGCTCATGAGATCATTTTGGGGGGTTGCAACAAACATTAAAAAATATGAAATACAAAACGTCAGGGTGAATTTCACGTAGAAAGCGCCAATGTTGTTATGTGAACTTTTTCTTTCTGTTATAGATACTGTGTGTGTGTGCTAGGTTGTGATATAAAATGTGTTTTTGGGCAGCATCAGAAAAGTTTTTAAAAATGCTGTCTCCTAGGGGATAATCTAAATTCCTTTACTTGGCACATAAGGCTTTTTCCAGTTCCACCTCAATCTTCCTCATCAGGTTCTTACATAGGACCACAACCGTATCTCAAGACAGCTCTTCTCAAGTTACAGGCAGATAAATTCTCACTGTCAGGCCGGGCGCAGTGGCTCACACCTGTAGTCCCAGCACTTTGGGAGGCCGAGGTGGGTGGATCACCTGAGATCAGGAGTTTGAGACCAGCATGGCAAACATGGTGAAACCCCATCTCTACTAAAAATACAAAAATTAGCCAGGCTTGGTGGCAGGTGCCCGTAATTCCAGCTACTCAGGAGGCTGTGGTGAGAGAATCGTTTGAACCTGGGAGGTGGAGGTTGCAGTGAGCCGAGATCACACCACTGCACTCCAGCCTGGGCAACAGAATGTGACTCTGTCTAAAATAAAATAAAATAAAACAAACAAAAAAATAAAATAAAACAAAATAAAATTTCTCACTGTTCCTGCATGGCGCTACCTGCTTCATGCTGTTGCCCTCCTGCCCGCAAGCTACTTTGCTTTTCTGTCGTCAAACCCCTCCTTGTTTTTCATGTCCCAGCTTCAGTGTCCCTTCCGTGGCCCTTTTTAGGCAGAGTTATTTGTTTCCTTCCCCCATGGGTGTCCTTCAGGCTTCCTGATCTCCCACTGAACACTGGCCTTTTTATAATGTTATTCACCTGCTGCTATGCCTTCGTCTCCCTCATTAGGCCATGTGGGGGGTGATGCAGGAGGTCAAGTCATCTTTGTGTCTTTGGCATCTAGCACAGGGCCTGATATACAAAAGAACTCAGGAAATATAGGAAACTGTGTGAGTATGTGTGTGTTGCCTGAGTGTGAAGGAGAGAGGGAGAGAGAAAGAGAGAGTGAGCACATGAGGAAGTGTATACACAGCACAGAAAAATATACACTAGTTCTTTGGCAGTTATAAATATGTGTATGCATGCACACAGCTCACTTCTGAGGTTTTTGACTACTTTTGTGTATTTACTACCTCACTCACTGCCTGCTCAGGCCAGACACTGACCACAAGGGTGTACTCTGCCACTGTTCCAGGCTAAATAGATGGGAATTTGCAGTGAAATTTCACATGTATTTTGTCATGTGCCGGCAGCAGTCTGACATCGGTTTCTGACCTTGTGTTGGGTCTCTCATGGCTTCAAAGGTCGACGGCTTGTGGTACTGGGTCCAATGTCAATTGTGCTCGGTTCTTATAATGCCTGAGATTATCCCATGGCCTGAGGCTTTTAAAATAAGGCATTCATATGCCTAATGATAAGAAAGACACAATTTCATTTTTTCAGTCTGGGAATGTTGGCTTCCAATCACCATAGGAAAGAGAGGAGGGACGTCAGCCTGAATATCTTCCTGTTATGTTATTCTTACTACCCAACTACTTATGAATAGTTTGAATCATTTTAGAAGAAGTACCAGCCACCTCCTTGCAACAAGACCAATACTGTTAAGGGTGTCTTTGACTTGGAGAGAACACTTGTTTCTGAAGATATACATAATATCCAGCTTCACCTTTATAACTTCATCACTTAGGTGATCTTTGTCAAATTCCTTGTATTTTGTGAGCTTTTACTTTGCTCTGTGTAGGGTAAGATATAATACTGCTCTTACAGGATTGTTTTGAAGATCACACAAGCTGAGCTGCTTTGGGAACTGTGAATGTGCTGCTTTGGGAACTGTGAATCGTTCTTCAAATGTCGCATTTTGAGCAAAGAGAAAGAACAGAGAGTAGAATAAGAGAGAAGGAATAGGCATGGAGAAAGAGAGAGAAAGGGAAAAAAGAAATCTTGGCTCTCTTGCCATTGACTGCCTTTGGCCATTCTCTCCACCAGCACTGATGGAAGGTCTTCATACACTAGACACCAGGAGAGGGGCTGGGATGCATGCAAGTATCAGAAGATCCCAGTTCTAAATAGCAAGGACTCTAGACTAGTGCTTCTCAATCTTGGCATTGTGGTCATTTGGGCTGGAAATTGGTTTTGTTGTTGCTGTTTGGAGACAGGGTCTCTCACTCTGTCACCCATGCTGGAGTGCAGTGGTGCCATCATGGCTCACTGCAACCTCAAACTCCTGGGCTCCAGTGATCCTCCCACCTCAGCCTCCCAAGTAGCTGTGACTAAAGGTACATGCCACCATGCTGGGCTAATTAAAACAATTTTTTTTTTTTTTTTTACAGAAAAGGGGTCTTGCTCTGTTGCCCAGGCTGGTCTCCAACTCCTGGCCTCAGGTGATCCTCCCACCTCAGCCTCCCAAACCACTGGGATTACAGGTGTGAGCCAGTGCACCTGGCCAGGGCTGGATAATTCTTTATTATGGGGGACTTTCTTGTGGATCTCCTGCCCTTTGCTTATTAACCACCCCTCCTGCCACACCTCCAGTTATGACAACCCGAAATGTCCCCAGAATGGCTCTAAGAGACAAAAATCACACCCCATTGAGAACCACCGTTCTGGACAGATATCAGCCCACCCACCTATGGCAGGCTGCAGCTGTGGGGCAGATCCAGCGTTGTTGGGCAGGTCTCCACCAGCTCTGCAGACCCTGAGAGCTTCGTCTGAAGAAACAAACTGGATAGGCCATGGGCAGATGGCTGGAGCAGGTGTTCAAGACCAGCCTGGGGAACATCGTGGAACTCCTCTCTACTAAAAATACGTTACCTAACTGGGCATGGTAGCACACGCCTGTAGTCCTAGCTACTCGGGAGGCTGAGGTGGGAGGATGTCTTGAGCCTGGGAGGTGGAGGTTGCAGTGAGCTGAGATCATGCCACTGCACTCCAGCCTGGGTAGCAGAGCCAGACCCTGTCCCCCTTCCTCCCAAAAAAGAATAGATGCAGCATTTTCTGTACATTTGAAAAAAATTTGTAAGTATGCAAAATCCCTCAGTTTACAGGAGGCAGAAAAGAAACACAAGTGGGTTTGTAATGAAGACATTAAAAAATTATGAAAAATTTGACCTTACTATGGGAACTTAAGCCTGCCCCACACAGCAGTTAATTCTCAGCGTCATTGCCTTGCTCTCTCCCCAGTAGGTTATTGGTTCACCTGTGCCTCACTGTTTTGATCTGCAAAATGGGAATATTGATATGTCATTTCACAGAGGTGAAGAATGTATTAACTGAGATTCTTGCAGCTTTCTTAACAGCTGAGACTTAAAAAGGTCGAAATGTACCCAAGTCTGTGTTATAAAAACATTCACCTGCCTTACCGGAGCCCGATGTCTGTGTATGTTTTAGATTACATCAGCCTGAGTATTTATCTTTTCAGTATAGAATGATTACCCTAAGGTACATATTTTTCAGATCATTATAAGATTCCTGGTGTGATAACACTAGAGAGAGAAAAATCTATGCACGCAAGCCAGACTTAGAACAGTTTGAGCTTTTATGGAAAGATTGTATTGCTTATTTCTAAGCTCCACATCTGCAATGAGCACTAGCCCATACTTAAGCCATAATGCATGGTTTTAAGGTCACTGCCGGTTATTATCTGACCGGTAATGACCACAAAACTATACATTATTGCTATCAGGAATCATTTTTATACTATTTTTAGTTTTCCTTTTTATTGAGTAGCTGCTGACACCCCCAGAGTTTCACAGCGTCGGATTACAGAGGCTGAAATTCTCAGTAATTTCACCGGGTTTTGTTTTGGGAAGAAGCTGGTATATAGCTGCTGGTTTTGTTCGTATGCTGTCAAAGAGATTGAAGTTTATTTGAAATGTTCCTTTTATTTGTAAATGGCATTTGTGACTTTTCATCCTATGAAGCCCTGTTTTTCTTCCCCTTTAAATTAGGGACTAAGGTTAGAGGAGGAGTTGGATTTGTTTATTTTCTTACACTTTCTGAATAATTAGTTATTATGTCTCAGAACGAATCGCAATGTAATAGAATATGTTCTGGAATTATAAAGTACTATATTAGGGGCTTTACCTCTCTGCTTTCTTCTATAAGAAGAAACAAATATGGGATCTAAACTGATTGCAAGCATTTCCTCACCGTTGTAATTTTAAATCCTGTTTATGACTGCTTGTGTTACTTATCTTACTGAGAAAACAGTACTGCTGGAATTTGAATTAGTCAGATCTTTATTTTTTCAAACGTATAAGCATCCCTTTTTGAAATATTTACTGTTAAACAAAACACATAGAGTAGTCTCTCTATGTGTAAAAGCTTGTTATTTCATTGTTAGGTTTAGTCAAGTTTCATTTTCTGTGGAGAGTCAAGTAATTATTCAGAAAGTAATACAGGGGGAAAGAATCAGGAATTCGGCACCATGACAATTTGATCCTAGACGTGAATTCTCTCCCTGAAAATGCGGAAGTGATACGAATGATTTTATTCAGACCTGCGGTTGGATATCAAGGTCTTAATAAGGAAACCTCATTCTGACAGCTTTTACTGTTGGACAGCAGACTCTATTATATTTGCCATGTTGATTTATTATTTTTAACTTCTTTTACATATGTATGCATGCATGCTATGTAGCTATTTTCCTTGTATCTTCTTTTTTTCATAGTGATCTGGACTTATGAAGGAGCATATTAACATTTTTAATGGGAAATTTTATGTAGGAATAAGAACTAACATTAATTATTATACTTGTCTAAAGTAGAGAAGAATCTCCACCATATATCTTTGTCTATTTATGTAACTGTCTAGTGGTGGATAAATTATACACTAGGTGCTGCAGTAAATTAAAAAATAATAATAATCCAAGCTAGAGAAGCAGTTTTATAAATATATGGTTCTACAGAAATATTTCAGGAGATGATGAAGTTTCCCCAAGACTTGGCTATTATGTTATGATGTATGTCATTGTGGTCCAGTTATTGAGACAATAATTATGGTCCATGATATTTTAAGGTATCCTCTGTAATCTGTTACCATCACAGTTTTTTTTCTTCCGTAAGAGAAATCAGAGGGGTGGGAAGTTGCATTCCATGTGATTCTTTGCCAAACTAGAGAGGCAATGAGCGTTTGGATGATCTCTTTTGTATTCTTAAATACCTAATCCCAAGAACGTTTAAATCAATGTGTTAATTGGTAAGTGATACTGTAATTGTATGCATAATCAGGGAAATTTTGAATCCAGATTATTTGCTTGCTCTCAGGAAATTAATCTGCAGAGGTCATATATTAGATTGCTTGTTTATTAAGTGGAACCCCTGTAGTTTCAAAGTGCCGACGGGCTCTGCCCTCTACGAAACATTCTTCTAGATGTTCCCAGCAGGTGTCAACAGCACAGAGCCTCGAGTGCCTATTGATCCAGATTCAAACAGTTCATTAATCTAAGCACACATTATATAGATTTTTCGATGTAATTTTGAAAGGGTTGAAAAACTATATTGAATGATGAGAGATGATGCTCAAATTATGCTTTTTATAGCGCCTCTCCCTTGGGATTGTGGCGTTCTAACTGGGATGGATACCGGAACCTAAAAATACATAGTTCCCTCTGAACTTACGATTTGTTTCACTCTCCAATTTCCAGGTGTTTACTTAAAAACTGTGTCCAGCATTGCTCCTTCATATGTTTTTTTTTTCCTTTTCCTAATTGGCATAACCACTGAGGCTCCCCCAATAATGCCAAAATTAAAAAGTCATCTCTAGAAGTGTAAAGGCTGAAAACAATCACATACTGTACAAAATATTTTTTAGGATTTTTTTTTTTTGCTTTCTTATGGTACAGTAAAAGTTTCTCCCAAGGTTTTCCATTTCTTCTCAAGATCTTTACCTTTATACATGTACCAGTTAGTTTTAAATACTGTATTATTATGTTTTAAAATCAATGAAGTGAGACTCAGATCTAGAAAAGGTGCCAAAAAGAATCAGCACTCTTATCTCCATCTCCACCATCATGACCGCCATTTTGTATGTCTCTAGTCGAGCAAAGGCAACAGTCCATCCAGATGGGCCTGACCTGTAGGCAGCGTTGGGTAGTGTTTGACTTGTCTCTGGCCTGTTGCTTATGTCGTCAGTTCCTTTAACTTGAAATAATGCCTTAGTAACCTCATTTGGAATTGAGGCTTGGACAGGTAACGAATTGTCTTATTCATACTAATGTGCAAATGACTGACGGTGACTTATTTCCTAAGAGGAAAAGCAGTAGCATTAGGCAGATGACCAAAAATCAACTAATGACAAAAACTCAACTCAAACTTTTTATATAAAAGCATACAAAAATGGAAAGACTAGAGGCCACGGAACACCCCTCCCCAGCCCCCCAACACGGCTCATGTATCTTGCTTTGATAGTCGTAACTTGTCAACCAGGCTGGATGACAAATAGAATACTTCTTTGATTAGTGAGAAATATTTACTTAGTTTTGTTTTGTTCTGCTAGTTTAACAGAACTGTATGGTCGTATTCTCCTTGGATCTAATTTAGAATGACTTTGGAGGGCTTCATCCCTTCTTTTAGCAAAGACCTATCAAGCCCTATCATGTGTTGACACCGGAGAAAGCAATTCAAACATGAGTCTTAGTTTGGAGGTAGTTGGGTCACTGATTTGTCACCACATACATGATTATGGCAAGTTGGTGAATACTGGGCTTGTGAGAGCAACCAGTATCTATAGACCTCCAGAGGGAGGGGCAATGATTTTTGTCCAGGCCAGTGTGGGAAGGCTCATTTAGGAGGTGACATTGAGCTGGAATTCAAATGTTGTGTGTGTGTGTGTGTGTGTGACATATATATGGTGTTTTCCAAGGTTGGGAAAATTTCTACAACTGTTCAATATCTGTAACAGCATAATAGGGGCTGCATTTTAATTTTGTTTTAAATCCAAGGTGTCTATGTCTTCTCACCTTAGTGAATCGGCATGAGATGCTGCAATACTGCTGACCTGTGGCTTAGAATGCTATCATGCTTCAGGGTGCTTAACTAGTGGGGTGCAATTATGCTTACTCAGGCATATTTCCAGAGCCTACTCATTGTTTCAGAAGTAATTTGTGCATGATTATAGAAGTTACTGTGTTACCTATTTATGCTAACTTTAACAAATTCTGTACTAAATTATTGCATTGTTGGGTTATTACGAAGGGTTTGCCTTATATGGCCATAGTTCTCTATGCTAGCAGATGGCTTTTTTTTTTTTTTTCATTTTTAAAGAGAGCACAATGAAAGCATGTTCACTTACTATTATGCAGCTCAGGGTGTAGGTGAGACTGAGTTAATAAGGGAGGGCTTACTGGAAGAAGCAGATTTTATTCCGGACCTTAAAACATGAGGATGAAAGATGGAAAGCTTAGGCAGATCCGGGCATGGGAAAGAGGTTAATAAAAAGAACGGAAATGGGAATGGAAGCCCCTGTCAGTTTTAGACTATATTCTGCCATATGTCCACTCTGTCCAAAAATATCTCCATCATGGGGACTTTCAAAGTTCTAGCTTTTCCTTTGACAATCTAGGATGAGTGATGCTTTAGGTCAAAGATCAGCAAACTTTTCTTTTGTAAAGGGCCAGAGGGTTAATACTATAGGCTTTGTGAGCCATATGGTCTCTGTTGCAACTCTGCACCTTTGCTGTATGCTCTGCCACAGCATGAAAACAGCCACAGATGATGCAGTAAATGAATGGTAGACTGTGTCCCAATAAAACTTTATTTACAAAAACAGATGGTGGGCCAGATTTGGCCTGTGGGCCAGTTCGCTGATCCCTGCTTTAGGTAATTGTTTCCTGAACTTCAATCCTTTTAGTACCACTCTTTTTATTATTTAATCCGAGTAGCATCTGCAATATTTTTTATTTAATTTTTCCCCCTAAACTGATTTGCATTTTTTTAAACCAACAACTTAAGTTTAATTTATAGGGAGCTCTCTATCACTACCATAGAAAAGCAGTATTATATGTTCTTTATAAGGAATCACCAAAAAATAAACATAATGAAAACAAAATGATTAAGTCATGTACCACTAATTGTGTGCACACCACAAGACAGCTTGACATTCATCTCTCAGATTTGAGTACGGTTCACTTAGATGTCTTAAAAGAATGTTGACAGATATGCATCATGGAGGCAGTGGCTGAGGAAGGACTTGGAGCAGGGACTGTGGCATGAAAGACCAGGGCTCCTCTGGGCTAGAGTTGTTGGATCAAATGTGAACTGTTCCTTAAACTTGAATTCTAGATAAACTATAAATAATGTTTTGATCTAAGTATATCTCATGCAATATTTGGGACATACTCATGCTAAAAGAATATTTTTTGTTTAATGCAACTGGATGTCTCATCTTGTTTTTTTTTTTTTTTTTTTTATCAAAATCTGGAGTTATGATCTGAATATGCATGTCCCTCCAAAATGTATATGTTGAAACCTAAATCCCCAATGCAATAGTGTTAGGAGATGGGGCCTTTGGGAGGTGATTAGATCATAAAGGCTCTGCCCTCACGAATGGAATTAGTGACCTTATGAAAGAGGCTTGAGGGAACCCTTTTAACCTTTTCTGCCATACGAGGACATGTAGAAAGTGCCATCTGCGAGGGATGGGTCCTCACCAGTCACCGTATCTGCTGGTGCTTTGATCTTGCACTTCTCAGGCTCCAGAACTGTGAGCAATAGATTTCTGCTGCCAGTCTAAGGTTTTTCGTTATAGCAACCCAAGCAGACCAAGACATCTGGGAGCCCAACCCTAGTTCAACAGCAAGAGTCAGTTCGAGAATGTGCCAGTTGGTAAGGGAGGGGTGCTAGCTTCTGTGGAAAGTGTGGGCAGGGAAGCATCAACTTGGCCTGCTTAAAATTTAGTCTAGGGTGGATCTCAGCAGGGGACAGTGAGTAAGTCAACCAGGAGGTATGGATCAGAAATTAAGAAGGACTTTTGTGATTTGGAATCCCAGCCAGGAGTGAGGACGCAATCCATTCTGCATTAAAAACTCACTAGAGGGTTATAAAAAAGGGGCATGTGATCATATAGACACTAATCTTTCAAAGAACCAGAGTGTTAGCCTATTTATGTAGCTATATCATGCCTTCAATGTGCTGGAAAAATAATCAAAGGAGAATTTAGAACTGTTCTCGGATTGTCAGTTTTTCATCTAAAAATGTTAATGTACATTAGACTTTTAATTAAAAAAAGCACATCCCATCACAAACTATTTTTAATATAGAATACTTAGCAGCGGTGCACACTTTCTGTTCTGAGATTTACCAGGCTATTAACCAGAATAATTTGGGTTTAAAATGAACTGAATTAGGTTGTGTATCCTCACGTTAAGTCCCAAACAAATTACGTTATTTAAGCTGTCATCTGTACAAGGTGCGTACATGTTTTTGATTGTTCTATGCAGGATACAGTTGCAGTCCAGTTGTAAGTGTCTGATGGCATCACAAATGTCAGCAACTGACAGAACCATTTATGGAAAAGAGAAAAGAGGAATCTTATTATGGGTTCTTGAGAGCCTATTTTTCACCTTCCTTTTTGTTTGAAAATAATTTAATCCATATAACTGCACGCCTTGAAGATTTTAAAAGATACAAGATTGCCTGGATTTAGACTCAATATTTGTGCTAGTTTGTGAGTTTGTATGAGGATGCATTTGGACATGAAAACCTAAAGTTGGCAGGAATTTTTCTCTCCTCTTTTGTCTCTTTTGGGTGATTTGGATGTGATTATAATCAGGAAATAGTCTGAATGTGATAGAACCCTGATGATTCCTAATTCTGGACGTCATGTGCATCAGCCACTTCTGTTTCTCTGTGGAAAGAATTGAAGAGTCAGCGGATAAAAGTTGCTTTTTCAGACTGAGAATGAGTGCGCCCCTAGCTCACCTGGCCACTAGGTGGCACTGCAGCCATAAGGAAGTGTGGTCACAGTTACATAGTTCGGCTGTGGCGTTAAGGAAGTTCTCCAAGGCTGAAACTGGGAGAGGACAGCCTTTTCATTTCTGTGTTTTCCGGGATTGTAGGGTTCTTTGGATTCTGTTGCATACTTTGTGTGTCTAGGATCCTGCTAAAGGGAAGGGGATTATTTGTTTAGGATGTGATGTTTCCTGGATTTGTGTTGTTGCATAAGACACACACACACACACACACACACACACACACTCTTGAAGATTTGTTAAGAATTGTGTTGGTCAGGGAGTGGGAAGTGAAGGGCAATATCACACTTCCGTGGTTTCTGAGCAGAATTGTCTGTTCCAACTGAGCAACAGATGGTGTCCTGACCTGTGTGCCTTTTTCTTTGGTGTTCATCTGCTGGAAATTTCTCGGTAGAAACGACCAAAATTCTGGAAGACGGTAAGTGTCATAGCATCTCTCTTTATGCCAGCCTCCTCTTCTACTTCTTTTCCCTCTGTTTTTAACCACTAAGGAAAAAAAAATCATTAACTGAAAGTATTTTTTTGTTTTTCCTTTTTGAACATAAGGTAAGTATTTGAAACCTAGACATTTTACTATTGTCCCAAAGAAGAAAAGAAACCAGTGAAGAATCAGAGTGTCAAAGAGTGAAACTGAGTAACAGCTATACAACAAGTTGCTCTGAAAATAACACAAATTCTGGCAGATGATTAGCAAAAATATTTCCTAAATAGTGAGAGATGAGGAATTGACTGAAATTGAGGTGTGTCTGGTGAAGTTAAATTTGCCGTCAAATGGCTTGAAGAGAAATGTGCTGACGGTATGTTGGTAATTAAATCAGCAAAAAATGGATTCATTATGAAAATGGTAATAGCTATGTTTATAGAGGTCCTGCTATGTATGTTCCAGGCATTTTTGTATAATCACTTAATCTTTAGATTAGATCTATGATCAAACTATGTGGCACATAAATAAATGGTAGCATAGCTAGGTTCATACCTGGCTTGGGTTCTAACACTGCTCTAATTAGAATTAGGTCTGTTAGAGTCTAGCACGTGTCTTGGGGTTTAGAAAACGACCTGATAATGGAATGTAAAGGCAAAGACAGTGTCTATGTTGCTTCTCATTGCATCTCCAGGACCTGCCATAGTGCTTGGCTGGCTTGTGTACCACTTCAGTGTACATTTGTTCAACCCATAGATAAATGCCAGGAGAACTGGAAGGTTCCATGGTGTTTAATTAGACATTAGTTAACCCTTGATGTAGAGAATGTAATAACAGCTTTAGATTTGGATGGCCTGCTGCTGTTTAGAAGGACTGGAATATACTTTATTTCAGTCTGCTTAACCTCAGATACCAAGTTCTATGGGGTGGGGAATATCATCGAATTTTACAAAACAAAGAAGCTGGAACTCTGGAGTTAAGGAAGCTTCCCGTGGGGGCTGCACTTGCTGAGTTCAGGTTTTCTCACTTTAGATTTAAGGGTTTTTAGGGCAGCTCTAGCTTTATAAACGCCCATATAATTTTTCATAAATTAAAATTATGTCTAATGAATAATATTCCTATTATTTTTATGTATATATGATAAACATTCTTACAGAAGAAAGCAAAATAACTAGTCAGATGGTGAAGGGTTAGTATTACAGCCATATAGAAGCCATTTCACTTTAAAAAGCATGCTTTTTGAACTTTTACCTGTAGATTTATTCTAGAAAACTTAGAAGGTACAGATTGTCAAAATGAAGTATGAAAACCATTTATCATTTCCTTTTTGAAATTTATTTATTTATTTATTTTTTGAGACAGAGTCTCACTCTGTTGCCCAGGCTGGAGTGCAGTGGCGTGATCTTGGCTCACTGCAACCTCCGCTTCCCCGGTTCAAGTGATTCTCCTGCCTCAGCCTCCTGAGTAGCTGGGCAACCTCTCACATGGCCCCCTGCCTCTCTTTTCTCCCTGGAAAATTCATTTTTGCACCCCACCTGGCTAGGTTTTTATTGTTACTAGAGACGGGGTTCTACCATGTTGGCCAAGCTGGTCTTGAACTCCTGACCTCAGGTAATCTACCCGCCTTGGCCTCCCAAAGTGCTGGGATTACAAGCGTGAGCCACTGTGCTCGGCCTCCTTTTAAAAATTTATATCATCTATAAATTTTTTCTGTGCGTATATGTTTTTAAAAAGATTATGTTTTATAATTTACTTCTGAACTCAGTATAGTGGATACATCTTTATGTGTCAACAAATTATTTCTACATTGTAACTTTTAATGGCTGCAAAGTGACCTGCTAGATGAACATATCAAGGTATTTAACCAGTTCCTTGTTGTTGGACATTTGGGTTGTTTCCAGACATTTGCTATAATAAGACAATATTACAACAAACATCCTTGAATATGTATCTTTGTGCAATTAATCTTGACCCATTGTTTGATAGGTGAGTTTACATACACCCAGAGAGGTTATGAAATGTACTTGCTAGGCAGAACTTGGACCAGATTTCAGGGCTCGTAGATCACTGACAACTCCCCTTCCACTCCGTCAGTGGGGTCACAGAACCTAAGAAATGGCTGTGGCCATTTCTTCCCAGGGAAAGGAAGGAATTCTTGGCATGTGCTGCAAATCGTTTCTCAACGAACTGAGTTATCCCTATAAAAGAAAAGTCAGGCTTAAAAAAAACAAACCAGATAAGGTGATTTTACTGCTTTAATACTGTTTATGGAGCTCTCTCTTTACACTGATATCTTCCTTTTCATCTGTAACTTTCCATTCTGTTTCCTTCCTGCTTCTCTGATCTTCCTTCCCTCTTCCACTTCCTCCCTAACTCCCTTCCACCCCTCCTTCCGTCCTCTTTCCTTCCTTTCCTACCAATTGTCACTGCTACTTGAATTCCTATCCTCAAATTTCTCTTTTTTCCACTCTTTCCATACTTTTTTTTTCTTTTTTTTTTTTTTTTGAGATGGATTCTCACTATGTTGCTCAGGCTGGAGTGCAATGATGCCATTTTGGCTCACTGTAACTTCTGCCACCCTGGTTCAAGTGATTCTCCTGCCTCAGTCTCCCAAGTAGCTGGGATTACAGGAGCCCACCACCATACCTGGCTAATTTTTGTATTTTCAGTAGAGACGTAGTTTCGCCATGTTGACCAGGCTGGTCTCAAACTCCTGACCTCAGGTGATCTGCCCGCCTCGGCCTCCCAAAGTGCTGGGCTGACAGACGTGAGCTACCGTGCCGCCATGTTTCCCTATTTTTAGTGGCTTCATCTGTCACTTCCAGACACATGACTCCCAAATCTGAAACTTCAATCCTGATGCCTCTCCCACAGCCCAGTTCTGTGCTTCTTATTGACTCTTAGATATTTGCATTCCTGGACCCAGGACTTCTAATTAAAACCTCTCATTTCCACAGCCAGAGTCTTGAGTCACCTGATCGCTTTGCCTGGTCTCCCACTTCTTGCCAAGTGCAGTCAGGTCTTTGTCTCTGGCCCTCAGCCATTCTCTCCCGTTCCTGCTGCCTATGCCCTAATTCTGGCACTCCTGACCTCTTGCCTGGACTATTGCAGTAGCCTCTCACATGGTCCCCTGCCTCTCTTTTCTTCCTGGAAAATTCATTTTTGCACAGGCTTGGCAAATTTATCTTTTGAGGTCACTGCTCTGATCCACACTGTATACTAACTAGATTCTAAAGCTGTTAGCCAGGCCTTCAAGACTCTTTGTAATTCGGCCTTAAGCTACCTTCTTAGTCTCATCTACCCTCATTCTCTAGCATAAGACATTGTGCTTTCCTATGTTGGGACTTCTTGAAACCTCATTAACACACTTGCCTTGGAACTGGCTCTGAGCCTTTCTTGGGTCACTTCCTGGGCCTGAAGTGCCTGTGCCCATCTGCCTTTTAAGATCTTACAACGTGCTTACCACCTCTTCCATGAATCCTTCCCTGATTTCTTAAGCCAAAGGTAATTTAAAAAAAAATTAATCACAACCCCTTTCTGGCAGTACAAAACATCCACTGTAGTTATGCATGTACACGTTTTATGTCCCACCTTACGTTTTAATCTCCTCATGAGTAAGAACTTGTATCTTTCTCAAAGCCCTGAAATCTCACTCCTCCCCCTTTAATGTAAGTGTTATCCTCATACCAGATTCTCCAAAAAGTATTTGTGAATCAATTAATTCCAGATTTAAACAATTTTGCATAAGTTTATAAGTAATACAGTATATTTGCAGTAGACAGCAAAATCACAGCAAACATCCTTGAATATATATTTAAGAGCTCACTGTTCTTAAAGCAAAACAAACTTTATACATATTCGTAATAGCCATTACTTACCAAACTCTCTTCTTTCTCAATATTCTGGCAACACATACAAATGGGATTCAGAAATAACTGCCCAGAATGTCAGTAGATTTGGCTGGAAAGGTCTGCTTTTGTAAGTGGGAACCCTTTTCTTTGTCCTTAAAATATATTCTGCCCCATCCCCTCCAGAAGAAAAGTCACAAGACTAGAATCAAGACCTTTGGCCTCTGCTACTTATAAACTGGTGTTACCCTGGGCGGCTTCTCTCATTTGTAACGTAGCGTTGCCTACTGTGTTACTTAAGAACTGCTGTTTGGCTATTGGCAATAGACATTTGATATGGTGGCTTACAAATAGAATGATTTATTTTTCTTTCTCATAAATCAAGTCTGGAGATAGTCCCTAGCTCCACAGCTGTCAATGACCCCAGCTCCTCTTCTCTATTTGTTTTGCCCCTTGGTGTGTGATTTTCTTTTCTTTATTTTTTCTGACACAGAGTCTTACTCTGTCGCCCAGGCTGGAGTGCAGTGGTGCAATCTTGGCTCACTGCAACCTCCGTCTCCCGAGTTCAAGTGATTCTCCTGCCTCAGTCTCCCTGGTAGCTGAGATTACAGGCGCACGCCACTGCACCCAGCTAATTTTTCTATTTTTAGTAGAGATGGGGTTCCACCATGTTGGCCAGGCTGGTCTTGAGCTCCTGGCCTCAAGTGATCCACCCGCCTTGGCCTTCCAAATTTCTGGGATTACAGGTGTGAGTCACCATGCCTGGCCATGGTTTTCATCTTCAAGGTCAGCCTCATAGACCAATACGGCTGCTTGTGCTCCAGCCATAATGTCAGCATTCCAGCAAGAAGGATGAAGGGTGCAAGGCCACCCCTCCATCTGAATAAGCTCCCTTTGAACAGTTTTAAAACAAATTTTCCAGAAGTTGTACCTAACAACTTTGGCTTAGAGCTGGTGCACAGTGCTTCTCAGCACCAGCTGCATATTTGAAACACGTGGGTGCTTTAAAAAAGTACCTATACTTGGGCCTCACTGCAAACAAATTAAATCAGAATGTCTATGGTTGGGGTTAAAACTCAGTATTTTTAAATGATCCCAGGCGATCCAATTGCATAGGTGAGACTGAGGACCACTGAACTAGGGTGACCACATAATTTATCATCCAAATGAGGCCTTTGAGAGTGAAAGGGGCATGAACCAGGCTTATCCCAGTGAACCTAGAGGTACAGTGACCCTAATTATAGTTCATCCTTTGTCCCTGTCAGGTGGCTGGACACATAATTTTCCATTGCTACTGCTCTGGAAGGAGAAGAGAGAAGAGAAGAAAAGATACTGGTTAGACACCCACTACTCCTTTCTATTTCATTCTCATTTAATTCTGTCCAAAAGCCAAATGTACCCAGGCTTTTGGGCAAAATTAAATGAGATAAATGTACATGAAATCACTTTGTAATCAGTGTTTCAAAGCTGTGTTTATAAATAATACCGTCATAATTTAGTACAAATAATTACACATAATGGCTGGAAGGGACCCAGTTCAGATCCTGTAGCTTGTGTTTGATTAATTTAGTGTTTTATGATAATTAACAAATGGCCACTGGGAGACAGTGTCTCATGGTGCCTGTATAGCGTAAGCTTTGGAGACCAACCACCCTGGGTTCCAGTGTCACCTCTGCTTTTTACCAGCCTTGTCATTTGACTTCTCAAAATCTTTTCAAAATCCTGGTAGTATTTCTTGACTCAAGGGGTTGTTAAAAGATTAAAAACATTTAACATATGGAAAGGATCTAATCTGGGGCCTGTCATATACCAAGCATTCAGTGACTGGCCTCTCATTATCATTCATAAGATTACTTTGGGGGATGCTGAGAAAAGGTCATCTTTTCTGCCTCTCAAGAGCATAAAATATCAGGGTCTTCTCAGGCTGAGGTTGGGCAAGAGATCGTTCTCCTTTCCTCTGCAGCTGGGAAGCCAGCAGTGGAAAGAAGGAACTGCAGATTCAAACTGTCATCCTGTTTCCCATGGCCCCTGTCCTAATGGACCCCCGCCGCTACTCTATAAGGATCTAGGTTAAAATACCAGTGGGGATCCCAGACGGCTAAAGAAGCTAATAGCCAGAATTAAATTAATTATTTCGGCACTTGATCCACACTTTGGGAGATTTGTGCATTGAAATAACCTTTGCCTGTGGTGATTTTGTCTCTGGGATTCTTCCTTCTGGCCGCTGTGTTCCTGTTGTAATCTCCCTTTCCATCCGCTCAGTTGCTAAAGTGTAAACTTTCTTCCCTGGGGCTTGCTCCTCTAATCTTGCCTTCTCCGTGTTTTGCTGTAGTCTTGTCTTCCTTTATTCATTCTGTATTGCTTTTATCTCCTTACCTTTCCTCCTGCTGAGTGTAAACAAACCTTAAGGCAAAAAAAAAAAAAAAAAAAAAAAAAAAAAAAAAAAGACGCTGGGCAGGATGCTGCTTAGCTCCCTTGAAGGGGAAAACACAGTCTAAATCTTAGAGACAGCACTCTTTATTGTTGGCGGAGTCAAAATTCAGTATTTCCTACGTGTAGCATCAGTGCCTGTACAATGCTAAGATGTCTGGGAAAGTAAGAAGAGAATTCTGTGGGGAAGAGGGCCATACAAGGAAACTGCCTTTGAATGTGTTTTCTCATTTGTTGGTTGAAAACCATTACAAAGCCTAGTATTTTCTTCATTGAGAGGATACTTCTGATCAGGTCTGATTCTTCTGTGCAGGGTTGGCAAACTATTTCTGAAAAGTGCCAGATAGTAAATATTTTAGGCTTTGCAGGCTATACTGTTCCAGTGGCAACCACTCAACCCAACTGGCACAGCAAAAAAAGCAGCTGATGGGTGTGACTGCGTATCCATAAAACTTTATTTACTGACAATGGGATTTGAATTCCATGTAATTTTCATATCATTACATTTATTCTTTTTTTTTCTTTCTCCCCCTAACCATTAAAAATATGAACATTGTTTTTAGTTCATGGGTTGTGGAACGATGGATGGTGGGTGAGATTTGACCTCTGGGTGGGAGTGTGCTGACCCCTGCCCTGGTGAAATGGAAGGAGTGTACTGATTGCTGTTAGAAAAACCTTGGTTCCAGTCAGATCGCTTGGCGGCTGGACTGTTTCTTCTTTTTGAAAGTCAGATTAAATGACAGCACCAAATGCTGGCAAGGATGTAGAGCAACAGGAACTTTCATTCATTGTGTTTGGAAATGCAAAATGGTACAGCCACTTTGGAAGACGGTTTGGCAGTTTCCTACCAAACTAAACATACTCTTAATATGTGATCCAGCAATCACGCTCCTTGATATTTACCCAAACGGAGATGAAAACTTATGTCCACGCAAAAGTGTGCATATGGATATTTATAGCAGCTTTATTCACTATTGTCAAAACTTGGAAGCAACCAAGATGTCCTTGGTAGGTGAATGGATAAACTGTGATATATTCAGGCAATGGAATATTATTCAGTGTTAAAAAGAAATGAGCTATGAAGCATGAAAAGATGTGGAAGAAACTTAAATGCATGTAACTAAGTGAAGGAAGCCCATGTAAAAAGGCTGCATACTCTGTGAGTTCAACTCTATGACATTCTGGAAAAGGCAAAATGATGGAGACACTAAAAAGATCAGTGGTTGCCAGGGGTTACTGGGGAGGGAGAGATGAAGAGATGGAACACAGAGTTTTTAAAGCAGAGGAACTGTTCTGTATGACACTGCAATGGTGGTTGCATGTCCTTATACATTTGTCAAAACCCACAGAATGTATGACACCAAGAGTGAACCCTAATGTGAACTATGGAGTTTGGGTGATGATATGTCAATGTAGGTTCACAGATTGTAACAAATGCACCACTTTGGTGTGGGATGTTGATAGTAGGGCACGCTGCACCTGTGTGAAGCTAGAGGGTATATGAGATCTCTCTGTACCTGCCACTCAATTTTGCTGTGACCCTAAAACATCTCTAAAATTATAAAACCTGTAAAAAATAATGTTAGTGATATCTGCTCAACTGAACTCACAGTGGTGCTGCAGATCTGCTGAGTTAATTGTAAAGTGCTGAGCAAATGGGAAGCTGCTACCCAAATGTTAGTTACCCAGGACAGTCGGCTTCTCTTATTCCTCCTGGGGTGTCCTGCAGAAGAATCTGGAGAAAGAGCTCTTGAGTAAAACATTTCTGGGTACCTCTTGGAGAATTGCAATGTGCACATTAATGTTTCTGAGAAGACTTGTCATTAAAAACAGCTGCCACCAAATGCAAAAACCTCATTAAGGTTGTTTAACCTAACATTTCCCAAACATATACATGACTTCAGGATAGATGCATATATGACAGGGAGTTTATTAAGGAGAATTGACTCACACCATCACAATGTGAAGTCCCACGATAAGCTGTCTGCAAAGTGAGGATCAAGGAAGCCGGTGGTGGATCCGTCCGAGTTTCAAAACCTCAAAAGTCAGGGAGCCAACAGTGTAGCCTTCAGTCTGTGGCCAAAGGCCTGGGAGCCCCTTGAGAACCACTGGTGCAGGTCCGAGAGTCCAAAAGCTGAAGAACTGGGAATCTGATGTCCAAGGGCAGGAAGCATCCAGCACAGGAGAAAGATGGAGGCCAGAAGGCTCAGCAAGTCTAGTCCTTCTGTGTTCTTCTGCCTGCTTCATTCTAGCTACACTGGCAGCTGATTAGATGGTGCCCACCCAGACTGAGGGTGGGTCTGCCTCTCCCTGACCACTGACTCAAATGTTAATCTCCTTGGATGACACCCTCACAGACACACCCAGGAACAATATCTTGCATCCTTCAATTCAATCCAATTGACAATATTAACCATCAAAACCATTAATAAGTATAAATTATTTAAATTAGTTGGTGGGGGCAGGAGTCTGTAGGCACTCTTTGGGAAATGCCAGCCTAAGGCATTTCAATGAATGCCATAGAAAAGATGAACACACACAAAACTATTTTTATTCTATTTGTGTATATATATATGTATATTTGTATATATATGAAAATGTATGTGTATCTATACACATATATGTGTGTATATAATATTTGTTCTGTTGTTATTTGATGTTACCGTATAGGTTGTTATATTTTATTACAAAACTATGAGCCATTGGCAAATGTGTGAATTTAAGCTGACTTCTTAGATTATTTGATGAATTTTTTTCACAACTTTTTCAGTAGTAACAGACCATTGAAATGTAAAGACAAGTTAATCGAGGAATCTTCTTCATTACGGTTACTTGGCTTTTCCCAAACTCACTGCATAGAGATGTACATAGAATTATAGTTCTTGATATTGCAGCACACATTTGAATGGATTAATTTATTAGTAAAGTTAATGGCTTGCTAACCTCTTTGGTTGTTGTTTGGGAGAATTATCAATTATTCCTCAGTAGATGCATACTCTGCTGTCCCCTATGTGGAGTTGCCCACAGCAAGGGGCAGGTTGGTTGACCACTCACTGGAGCACACATGGTTTTCTGGTCCAAACATAGAATCTCTCTGGATTAACAATAACATTCAGTCATGTAAAACCCCATTTCTGATGGCCTGGGTGGTGGACACATATCTTCTCAAGATGTCCCACACCCCAAAGACGAGCCATGCATACTCTACATGGCTTATAGTTTAGTCAGGCCACCCCAGCACATCCTCCCTGCTGAGGAAGCATCTGTCCAGCTCCTGAATGTGATGTGATAAAATAACAGAAACTTAACATCATTTACACTGCTAGGTAGATGATCTTTAGGGATGTAATATTGTCAGGGCCTAAGAGCAAATAATTTCTTTTTCATTACAGCTTGCCACACTAATATCTGTAATTTTATAGCACTTTCTGGTGTACACTGTCCCTTTAAGTATTCAGAAATTGGGCAATTTCCTGAGGAAAAAATTTCTTCGCACATAAAGCAGTGAAACCCAGAGATGTTGAAGAATGTGCCAAAGGACCCCCAGCTAGAAGAAGGTGGAGCTGGCATTTGAATTTTACTCTTGCCTCTAGGTTCTTTCAACTCCATTTACTGTCTTCTCAAAGATGGACATGCTGAGGTTGGACAGGTAATAATAAATGATCAGTGCTGCACATTGAAATAACATCTGCAATGCCTCCCACGTAGACTAGCCTAACAGCTAGTATTCTTTTCCCTGTAGTCTTCAAACTTCGTCTTAATAAATGTAGAGATCTTAAAAAAACAACTTTTATTATAAAACATTTAAAAAATAATCAAGAGTACAGAGAGGAATATAATGCCTTTCTATGATCCAACTTCCCAGTGTTAGCCTTAGCAGCACCTGGGCAAGCTCATTTTAACTCTACTCCCTTCCTCAACTGGATTAATTTGAATATCCTATCATATCCTTTCTTCTGTAAATCCTTAAGAACACATCTCTAAGAGAAACTTTTCTGATTATCTTTTGCTGCATGATAAATCACCTCCAAACTTAATGGCTTGAAACAGTAATTTATTGCTATGTTTCATGGTTCCATGGACTGGCTGGGTTCGGCAGGGTGGTTTTCATCTGGGGTCTCTAATGTGACTATAATCAGACAGGGGCTGGAGTCCTCTAAAGATGCCAATGGGCTGGACCTCCAGAGTGGCTTACTCATATGACTATCAGCTGGGGACTCAGGTGGAGGTGTCAACTCTTTAGTTTGCACAGATGATCCTTCCATGCTTTTGGGCTTCTCCCTGCATGGCTGCTGGGTCCCAAGAAGAAATGTTCTAGGAGCAAGAGTACCAAGACACTTGTGTAAAGCTGCAAGGTTCTCATGACCTAGGCTCAGAGGTTGTAGACCACTACTCCCCTCCCCATTCCATTACAAAAGGCAAGTCACTAAGGCTACCCCACGTCCAATGGAGGGGAATCAGATTCCCCCGTCAATGGGAGGAGCAGCAAAAAAAAAAAATTAAAAACAGTTATTTGCTATCACAATATCCAATTAGTATTTGAATTGACCCAATTTGAACTGTTGCTGTTTTATAGTTGTTTTTTTTTTTTTTTCAAAGCAGGATCAAAATGAAAATCTACACATGGCATTAGGTGGATATGCCATTTGTGTTTTCTTTTATTCTAAGATATTCCCTGTCTTTTTTTCTTTGGTTGAAATCTATGTGTTGAAGCAGCAGAGTAGTTTGTCTTGTTGAACCTACCATGATCTGGATTTTGCTGCATGTATTCATGATGTTCCTCAGTCCCTTTATTTTCCTCTTGTAAACCGTTGGGGCCAGAAGTTCGCTCAAGTTCAGGTCCAAGAGTCTGGTAGAAACACTTTGTGGGTGGTGGTGTGAATGTCTGATTGCATCACACCAGGAGGTACAAAATCAGGTTGTCTCTCTTTGGTGATGTTCAGATTGATTTGTGGGTTCAAGTGTTGAATCCAGAGCTTCTTTTTCCAATTGAGCCTTTTAAGAAGAAGCTTTTAGGTAACTGTCTCCCATTTTGCAGGCTCAGGAAATGAGTTTGGAATGGGTCTATATTTATATATCTATGTCTGCATTTACTGGTTGCTAATTATGTACCAGGCAGCATTTCAGATACTTTACATGAATTAATGGATTTATTTTTCATAACAACCCGATAAAAGAGGTACTACGATTATCCCTATTTTATAGAGGAAGAGACTGAGGCTCAGACCCCACTGTGTCCAGTATCCAAACAGCGGATGCTTTCTGTTTAATTCTCATTTCCCAAAGGGATTGGTTCTTGTTTTCAGGATTCCTGGGGGAAACCAACTTAGGTCCTTGTGAAAGAGAACAAGGTCAATGGAAGGGTGAAATGAGGCAGTCATACATTTAGTTGCTTCTTAAAATGTATGTCACTGGACTGGATCTGGGAGAATACAGATGCTTGTACGACAAATTCTGCCCCAGCTTCCCAGTGTTGGAGAATGACTGATTTCACAAGAACATTCTCCCACTCATTGCATTATTCATTGTGTAGTGGGGTCAGCAGGGTGTGGCCTGCTACCTCTGTAAAGGAGGCAGGGATGATGCCCTCGTTTTATGTCAGTGCTACTTGTTTTACCCAGACACTGGGTGCCTGCAGGAGGCTCAGAAATGACAATTTTATTTTAAAGAAAATATTTTCAAATGCAATTTGCAGTTTATACATGAAGAGTAATGAGCAAAATGGATGCAGCTGTCTTTTAAATTAACCCTGCAGTGCCACCCTGTTTTGCTTTCCTACCAAAGTGATAATGTAGGCAGCTTTTGTGCCTTTCGTGAAGACTTTGGAGGCCTCTGGAGCTTCAAAGAAAGAGTGGAGGTGGTTTAAGAAATATGTGCATGAGTGGTGGTGCCTTGTATGTATCTATGGCCACCATAGCTGAAAAAGAAAAGGCTCAAAAGAACAGAACCCAGGAAGAGCACAGAGAAAGGTTCCTACCTAAGAATGATCAGTGAGAGGATGCTGATCCCTGAGGGGGCACTGGTAGCAGGAACAATTCTCTTTCTCCAGGGAACACATTTGAAAGACAGCGTTTCTGGCCTCTCTAAGAGCTATTTCAAGCCATCTTGGTGCTGGATGGCCAGGCTCAATGTGGTCTCAAACAGATTCACTGCTTGTCAATCTCATGAGGTTGTTCTCTGCCTTTTCACGGAGATATGCCCACACTGCTGGAGCTGAATGGACCTAGCTCTGTCTTCAGTAAAAGACTCAACATTTTGGAGACCTTGACCTTCCACTTTGTCAACATGCCACTAGGACATGGCATGTTGGACAAAGGCCATTTCTTAACCATGTTTGAAAGGGAGAGATGACTAGTTCCAGTTAAGAAGATGCAGTTTCTTGGCATTCCCAGCATTGGTGTTTAGTTATTTTAAAAGACACTGAGTGACTTAAATCAGCATAAGTCCAAATCCCTTTATACAGTCAGAGATAGGCAGACACACTCACACAGTTTGACTTGATATCCATTACTCCAAACAGGCACGATCATGGTGCATTTGACTTAGGGAAAGAAGAAGGTCGTCTTGCTGGAAGCACAGGGACACAGGTTCCTGGGAAAATTCGATGTCCAGTGAAGGAGATAGGATTCACTTGAGGGTATGTGACGGCTTTATTTATGTGCAAACTAACTTCCTGTGGGAGATGGCTGTGGCTGCCAGACGCAGTGTCCAAGTTAACTTCAACATGCTAGCTACCCAGGGCGAGGGTATTTTTACTGACCAAGCAAGGCCTCATTAAGAACATGATGACATTTTACGTGCAGCACTGTAGTCGTTGCTGGCTTCTTATAATGCTTTTCTGTAGCATGTGCCTTTCCCATGGACAAAGAGCCCTTGTGTAGCATTTCTTTGCCTGGTATCTTGTGACTTAGGAATTGAACCTTAGATTCTGTATCAGAATAGCAGAGAGGAAAAGGAAGAAATAAAGGAAGGGAAAGAGGAGTGAGAGTGGGGAGGAAGAAAAGAAGGAAAGAAGGAGAGAAGGAAGGAGGGAAAGAAGAAAGGAAAAGAGGAAGACAGAAATGGAAGAAGGAAAAACAAAGAATGGGGAGAGTGAAGAAAACATGTGGAAGTCTTATATAATAACCCTAAGACTGGGCAGTTGGAGTTGAGTTGAATAAATCATTGTTGGAAGATTTTTTGTCCTCTAATGTCTTCTTCCCTAACATAAGGGGATTGGCCTTACTGGCTGGTTGAAGGCTACCTTTGGGTCTATTCTCACCTTGGGATAGCAGTTCAATGTCTCAGGCAGGACAGAATCCCCAGCCGTGATGTAATGGGAGTTTCTACCTCATGCTTGTATGTCATTCACAGGCGTGGAGCACCATGGGAGCTGCACTAGATTGATGTCCTCTCCAAGAATAGCACTGATTATAGAACAGATTTTCCCATATACAGAGCCATTTTTAATTCACTGCCTACCACAGCTGCCAGCCTGCAGAGATAATTCCTTCTAGCAGAATAGCTCTAGATTATTATAGGGAAATCAAATTTGCATAAAAGCGCTCGCTCTTCTCTCTCTCTCTCTCAAGTTACTAAACAGATACTGTCAATTACTTTTGTTGGAAAAACTTTTTTGGGGGAGGGGAAAATACTGTTTCTTTTCTTGAAAAAAGCCACCTTTTCATACAACTTAGAAAAATTTTGAGGACTAGCAGTTTCGGTGACATTTTGCATTGAATACATACTTGACTGTTTTCAAAGTGCTTTTCAGTTCAACAAACTTTTAATTTCTATTTTATTTTGATTACTTTATTTTTATTTTATTTTTCCTCCCTGGGACAAAAAGATGAATAGCCCTTATTTTTGAATAACTTATCTTGATTCATGCAAAAATTGTATAAAATTAATTAGGCAGGCATTATTAGGTCCATTATGCAGATAAGGAGACTGAAGCCCAGGGAAGTGTAAGTGACCTTTTGAGAGTGTGCGTAAGTGATCATTGAAGGTTTCAGAACTGGAACCCAGGTCTTCAGAGTCTCATTTGGGATTGTCGTGTAGTACCATGATATTACTCAGAAGGGAAAAAGCTGCAGTCACAAATTGGCAGAATTTAAATTTAAACATCAGAAGGTCTTCCTTCCCCAACCCCAACTCTGCCAAACAAACAAACAAACAAACAAACAAACAAAAAAGTTTTGGCTTCTCTTGAAAAATATAAAATCTGGCAACACCAAGCCTGTATTCTATCTAGGTAAGACTGAGTGGCCAGTGGCCACCACTTGCCAGGTCCTGATGCCTGACAAGTCACTTAGTTTGCCAACTTTGGGCCCAGAAGGTGTTGAGTTGTCCCGTCTGCTGAGAGAGAATAAGGATGTTAGCACCTTACACTGGGGACGGCATTCTTGCACTGTTTTTAATATATATCTTTTAGTTTTCCCATGCCTTTGTTTATCAGCTTTTAAAAAGAAGTTGGCAAGATTGTCCCTTGTGAGTTCCCAACCCTGATGAGTCAGGATTTGAAGACTCACTAAAGATTTTTACTTTTTTAGCCACTGTAGGCTGATATTTTGCTGGTGTTTTTAAAAATGCTTTTGTGGCTATTGTTTCCTTTAATTGCTTTTTGTTTTCTGATCTGTTTTCAGCCACCTTTTGTTTTATTTATGTATTTATATTTGAGATGGAGTCTCACTCTGTCACCCAGGCTGGAGTGCAGTGGCACGATCTCAGCTCACTGCAACTTCCGCCTCCCGGGTTCAAGTGATTCTCCTGCCTCAGCCTCCCGAGTAGCTGTGATTACAGGTGTGTGCCACCACGCCTGGATAATTTTTTGTTTTTTTAGTAGAGAGGGGGTTTCACCATGTTAGCCAGGATGGTCTCGATCTCCTGATCTCATTATCCGCCTGCCTTGGCCACCTACAGTGCTGGGATTACAGATATGAGCCACCGCTCCTCGCCTCAGCCACCTTTTGGAGAGATGAAGCTTTTGAAGGTAGAATTCTACCTAGCCCTCACTTTTGCATTTGAGCCTTGATTTCCTGATTTTGTGCGCAAATTTTTGTGCTGTATCTAAATTCTTCTTATTAGGAAGATGAGGAAAGACTATTATAAGAAAGAGAGAGAGAGAGAGATGATCATGGTGTTAAAAATTCCTTAGATATAAAGTGTTGCTAAATTCTAATTTACTGCGAAAGCTTGATTAAATCATTTGATTTAACCATGGAAGTTACAGGTCAGACAGATCACCCAGGAATGGAAAAACAACATAAGCCTAAGAGATCTTCTGGGGAAGTTATTGTGTTCAAGGGGTATTTTGTTTTGAAACCCACATTTCTGGTATCTCTTTCTGGTCTTATGCTGTCATTTTTTTTTGTTTTGTTTTTTGAAATGGAATTTTGCTCTATTGCCCAGGCTGGAGTGCAATGGTGTGATCTCGGCTCACTGCAACCTCTGCCTTCCCGTTTCAAGTGATTCTCCTGCCTCAGCCTCCCGAGTAGCTGGGATGACAGGCATGTACCACCACACCTGGCTAATTTTGTATTTTCAATAAAGACAGGGTTTCTTCATGTTGATCAGGTTGGTCTCAAACTGCTGATCTCAGGTGATACGCCCACCTTGGCCTCCCAAAGTGCTGGGATTACAGGCGTGAGCCACCAAGGCTGGCCATGCTGTCACGTTTTTGTTCAATCAGAGATGAGGTGACAATCTGTCCAGGGTGCCGCACTGGGTGGAATGCTGTTCTGGGTGGCCTTTGCATAATTCTGCAATTCTAAATCTGGGGATTCTTTTCCTTACCCACATCCTGAGAGCTGGCTGCGAGTACACAGTGTGATTTGATTTCAAAGCTAGTGAAAACCTTCCTGGCCCCAGATACTCCTGTTTCTTTTCAGTGCTTCACATTCCACTGAAGTTGTGCTATTTTGACTTTAGGTTTTGATTTTGTGTTAAAAATCACAGTTACCAACCTTTCCAAGTACAGTAATTACAAAATCCATTCATCCACCTTATCTCATTTCATCTTCACAGCAGCCCTGGGGTGTGGGAGAGTGGCATTGGGTCCTGGCATTGTGTCCTTTTGGGGAAGAGCAATACAGAGGAAAGAGTAGGATTTGGGAGCCGGATAGCCTGGGTTTAAATCCCCCTGTAGCACTCATGAACTGTGTGACCTTGAACAGGGGATTTGGCTGCTCCGAACTTAATTTCTTTCCCTACATACAGAGGATTCAAATTTTACTTTACAGTGGTTGTAAGGATCGTGAATATTTTCACTCGTTTACTCGTTAATTTTCCAAGTATTTATTCAGCTCCTACTGAGAGCCAGGCATCATCCTAGCCTCTGGGGATACATTAGTAAATGAGACAGATGCTGTTCCTGCCCCAGTGGGGCGTACAATTCAGCACCAGGCATAGAGCTGAGCACATAGTAGGTTCTCAATAAATGATGCTTGCTATTCATGGTTAGCCTCAAGTTGCTTGGTAAGTGTAAGTTGGTTGGTGAGTGAGGAGCTGAGGTCAGATTTGGAACCTCTGTCTCCCAAGTGTTTGGCTGGTGGGCTCTGTCCACTAGGCCTCTGGGGAAAGGAAGCTCATGATTGCTACATTTGCCGTTGGGCAATCTGTCCTTGGCAGTTTACCTGACTAATTCTCAGGTTCCTCATCGGCAGAGAGGACAAAGTGACAAACCCTTGCCTTGTCGGATGGTCATGGGGATCAGATTAAGACGTTCCTGTAACGAGCCTCGCACCGCCTGGCCAATGGGAAGTGTTTGTTAAATGGTGCTGTTGTTGCCACTTGGGCTCTCAAGCAGCACGAACGTTGGTTGGGGAAGACACAGCCACTCCTCCTTCGTTCTTGGTGATCCTTTCCTGTGGCTGGGGAGACAGCTGTAGCAGCCATTGCTGAGTACAAGAACCTTGACGAGTACCTCTCCCCACCTCTCAGCAATTGGTCCATGTCTGCCGTTCTGCAGCTGTGCTGTGTGGTGGCAGGTCACAGAGTGGGGTAGGGTGGAGCTGAACAGGCCAGGAGGCCAGGCCTTTCCTGTGTTCTGCTGCCACCTCAACCAAATAGAGTTCTATTCAGCAGCCCCTCCCTTGACTGGGGTGGGGTGAGAGCACTTATGCAGATGCAGCTCCAGAGCAGCCACAGAGAGGGTGCTGTATTTTCATCTGCCTCTTTATGTCAAGGGTCTGAAGCCAGACTGCCCGGGTTTGAGTCCCAGCACTGCTTCTTACAAGCTAAGTAATTTGACTTCTTTAAACCCCAGTCTCTTCATCTGTAAAGTAAATAATAGCCAAGACTTACATATTTACTAATTTTTACTATGTTCCAGACACTTCAGATGTACCAACCCACTTACCCCTCATCAGCCTTGAGTTAGCATCTATTGTCATGACTATTTGTAGATTATGAAATTGAGGCATAGAGAGACTCTGTAGCGTGGCTCGAGGCAAAATGACAGCTGGGATTCTATTTGTGCTTTTAATATGAGCATTGGGGAAAAGCATGACTCTACCATGCTCTTTCCCTAATAGGATGGGATAATAAGAATCTACCTGAAATGGTTTTTGTGAGGATCGGATGAGATAAGCAGGCAAAACAGTGAGCATCAAACTTGGCACGTAGTACATGCTCAGTAAATGTTAACTGTCATCGTCAGCTCTGAAGGTGGGTATGGTTCTCTCTCTGGAGCAATAAGCAAGCAGATCCTTAAAACATGAATTGTGGAGAATTCTTCATGGACCTTGGACTTGTGGACATATGTATTCATTGGCCTCATAATGGAAGGTTGAAACCTAATGTTTGTGAGTGGCACCATCATATTAGTTACCGTGATACCCTTGTGACAATACTAATATTTTTTGAAAATATCAGGTATTTTTAAGGTACCTACTAAGGCCTGATACAGGTTTATATGCTCCAGTAAACAACTTTGAATCATGCCTCTTTGGAGTTTTAAGTTCTAAATAAAGAATTCTCCATTTGTCCTTCATTGATTTTAGTTTCATTCACTTGGCATATCTGCCTCACATTTTACGTGGGTGCTTTTAAAAGTCATTACCATCTTCATCACCCTCCCCACCATCATCATGACAAAGTCTTACAATGAGCTAGGTGCTAAGCACTTTGCCTTGGCCAGCTCATTAAATTCTCACATTAGAACATAAAATGCAGGCTTCTGCAAATTAGACACCTACAGATTAAAGCAAGTGCGTCAATGTCATTGATGGCAATAGTTACAACACAGGGAAGGAAAGAGGAGTGTTTTTAGCCAGGGTTCTCTTAGAGGAACAGAACTAACACACATTTGCGCACGGGTGTGTGTGTGTGTGTGTGTGTGTGTGTGTGTGAGTTCTGACCCTCTAAGAGAATACTTAATAAACAAAGGAGTTTATTAAGTATTAACTTAAACAATCACAAGATCCCACAATAGACTGTCTGCAAGCTGAGGAGCAAGGAGAGCCAGTACGAATCCCAAAACTGAAGAACCTGGAGTCCAGTGTTGGAGGGCAGGAAGCATCCAGCATGGGAGAAAGATGTAGGCTGGGGAGGCTAGGCTGTCTCTCTCCTTTTCACATTTTTCTGCCTACTTTATATTTGCTGGAAGCTGATTAGATTGTGCCCACCAGATTAAGGGTGGATCTGCCTTCCCCAGCCCACTGAATCAAATGTTAATCTCTTTTAGCAACACCCTCACAGACACACCCAGGACTAATACTTTGTATCCCTCAATCCAGTCAAGTTGACACTCAGTATTAGCCATCACAAGTGTATCTCAGCTCTTTGAATACTTAAGAATTACTTCCTAGAATATTAAGGAGATTCCAGGCATGGTGGCTCACACCTGTAATTCCAGCACTTTGGAAGGCCGAAGTGGGGTGTATCACTTGAGGTCAGGAGTTTGAGACCATTCTGGCCAACACGGTGAAACCCTGCCTCTACTAAAAATATAAAAATTAGTCAGGCGTGGTGGTGCACGCCTGTAATCCCAGCTGCTCAGGAGACTGAGGCAGGAGAATCGCTTGAACCCGGGAGGCTGAGGTTGCAGTGAGACAAGATGGTGCCACTGCATTTACACCTGGGTGCCAAGTAAGATTTCCTCTCAAAAAAAAAAAAAAGATTCCTTTTGCTTTGGTGTAAATGTTCATATGCTTCAGATAATTGGATATGGTGAACATCAAAATATTGGCATTCTACTGGTACCTATTTCTAAAATATTGTGGAAATGAGTATTTGTATTTTGTTAATACAAATATTTAGTAAAAACCTAAAATGTTCTGGCACCTGGATGTTATCCCACATCCCACTTTCTCTGCTCACCTGTGGAAGTTCTTGACTTACACATAATGTCCTTTTACTGTGGTGATAAATCAGTTAATTTCAGTCCCAGTGAGGTACAAGGTTTTTCCTGGAGCTGCCTCTCATTGCTGAATAATTTTTAGTTATGGAAAAAGCAACCTGTCAGAGAAATTTTCAGAACAGTTAATACATGAAATTTCTCCCATTGTGTAGGGATAGTTTCATTTGTACTTGATATAGTTTTTTCTCATTATAAAAGTAACATCAGCCTAAATTTCCAATTGTGACTATATAGTGGGTGGACCAGCTATTCTAGTAAATCATCTTGCTCAAAGGACCTAAGAATGCTAGATAAAATATGACTAATATATTTTCATGACATCTGCAAAAAAAGTGAGTGAAATTTCCAGGGATTTAAAACAAATAGGAAGGTGGAAGCTGGGTGGGAAGCATAGGTTGAAGCTCTGCTCTGAGAGCATTTGCTGAGAACAGGGTTAGCTTCTTGTGCTTTGACTGGGGAGCGGAAGCCAGGCTTTGGGCCCTTGCAAGGTGGGAAGTTGAAATCTGAAAATACAGCTGGGACCCTTACATGGCTACATTGTCTATAAAAAAGCAGATTAGAAAAAGTAAATCCTCCTGTTGGCTAAGAGAGTTACCTTAGCTTTAGCTCTGGGAGGGGAAAATGTCTCCTTCCCAATATTTTTACATCAGCCCTGCCCTCGTTTGGCTTTGGAGGTTGAAATTTTACTGCCTGAGAGATCTAGAAGAGATGTTGATTTTAGAGGGCCTGGATTGGGGTGCTCAGAGTACCTAGAAGATGTGGATATAAGCACTCCCTGGAGAATGCACTTTTGCCTCAGGCCCTCTGGCATCCCACAGTTTCAGATTAGCCTCATGTGATTTTACAGTCCTGAATTACAAACACATGAAGATTTTAGTCATCTTGTATTTAAGAGTCAAGGGAAATAACAAATAGCAGAATGAGACCTGCAAGTATTTCATGTGCTGGAGTTGTGATGGTACAGAAAAGAGGACATGGAAACTAAATTTAGAATGTTCAATGAAATAAGAGAATTGAAAACATGAACAGAATAATAGACTAATCCAAAATAATGTATGTATCAAAAATATGTCAGAAAAACTAGTAAGAATTTTAAAAAAGACTAAATAGAACATCTATAAATAAAAATAGAATTATTAAAATTGAAAGTAAAACATTTTCTTTGTAAGAAATTTGAAAAGAATAATGGAGCCTCCATAAATTAACTATTATTTTCTCACTCAGAGGCCAGATATGTTAATTTTTAAATATAATATATGCTGTGATATATAATTAAAGTCTTCTTTTGTGTATCTTATAGATCTGCTTTACAGGATAGACATAGTATTCCATATGATCATAATTTTATATGCTATTACTTTTTCTTTATAATGATCATTTTCCCATCATTGTGCTATACACATTAATAAAGAAATTCTATAATGTAAATGTTTTTATAAAATTGGATTTATTTATTTGCTATTGTAAACAATTCTGCCAAGACCATCTTGAAAGAAGCAGCTAGGTGTTGTTAAGGCTTAGGCTAGGAATTGGCACAGCGTCACTTTCTTCATATTCAACAGGTTTAAATGATACACATGGCAAGCTCAGATTCAGTGTGGGAAGGAATGCAGGGAGGCCTGAGTCAGTACCACATAGCTTTATTTGTTTATTTATTTATTTATTTTTGCGTTAGGTGGAGTTTTGCTCTTGTCGCCCAGGCTGCAGTGCAATGGCACTATCTCAGCTCACCCCAACCTCTATCTCCCGGGTTCAAGCAATTCTGCCTCAGCCTCCCAAGTAGCTGGGATTACAGGCATGTGCCACCATGCCTGGCTAATTTTGCATTTTTAGCAGAGACAGAGTTTCTCCATGTTGACCAGGCTGGTCTCAAACTCCTGACCTCAGGTGATCTGCCTACCTTGGCCTCCCAAAGTGCTGGGATTATAGGCGTGAACCACTGTGCCCAGCCTACATAGCCTTTTTTTCCCCTCTTTTTATATAAGTAGTAACATTTTATACACTGTTTTGCATCTCACTCTTTTAAGTAAAATATTTTGCACTGTATTTGCTATTAATACGTGTATTGTCTGCAATTAGATTTGGCTGCAAAGTAAAACTTCAAATTACTGTGACTTAAACAAAATGGAAGTTTGTCTCCTGAATTCAAAACATTTGGAGGTTATAGGTGCAGATCTTTCTCCTTTGTTGTTCCACCACATCTGACTTTCATTCTAAAACCACCTCAACAACCAAGATGGCTGTTGGAGCTCTAGTCATCCATTCTAGCCAGAAGGAAAGAGTGAGCAAGAGGGGGAAGAAAGTATGTCTCTTTTTAAGGATATCACCTGAAATTTGCACCCATCATTCCCACTTATATTCCTTAGGATAGAACACACTTACAGAGCCACAGCCAGGTAAAAGAGAGGCTAGAAAATGTAATCTTTATTACAAATGGCCATGTACCCAGTTAAAAAATTGGAGATTTTATTACTAAAGAGGAAGGGGAGAGTAGCTATTAGAGCATCACAGTACATTATAAATCCTCCTCCTGTTTTGTACATCTCAGTGCAAACATAGGACTTTTAATGTATTCTTCTATGTTGTTTTCAGGAAAGTTGTACCAGTTACAGTATAGTCAGAGGCCTCATTTATGTCACTCTTATCAATGCTGGGTATCATAAGTTTTTTAAGATTGTCAGGCATTTAAAATTATGTCATGCTTTAATTTACTTTTTTGATTACTAGTGTGTGTTGAAATTTTATTCTACAATTTATTAGCCATTATATTTTTATCTTTTGTGAACTTTTGGTTCATGTCCCATGTCCGTGGAGTCATTTAGCTTAGTTGTTTTTCTTAACTGTTTGCTAATCGCTTTATTCTAGAGTTATTGACACTTTATCATGTTAATTGTAAAGCAGAGAAATTGTGTTTCTGAGGGTCTTGGAATAGAGGATGCATGAGAGCACCATTTTATAATTGGAGGGTGATGAAGAGCTCTCCTCGTCACGCCAAAAGGGACCAAGATTTGTGCAAGTTCTATGTTTGAGTCTATAGACTTCTTTAGTGTTTTAGTTGCAGAAATTAGAGGATCTTTTTATGAAGGAATCAAAAAAGCAGAAAGGGCATGGAGAAGGGGTACCAGGGAGAAGGTCAGATGCTGTGTGTTGGAAGTGTGAGCGGTGGGGAGCAATGCGGTGCTCTTTGCTCCCTAAACTGATGGTTAAGGTCCTCTGAATCCTGCTTTCTCAGGTCTCAAAGAAAATAAAGAGGAAATATTCTAAAATAGGAATTCTTTAGCTAGAGAAAATTTAGATGATACCATCTATCTATTAGAGGACACTCCACAGACAGCCGTGTGGGCATTTTTTCAGTTGAGAGCATTTTGTGAACATCGTGGCATTTGATCTGCCCAGGCAGGTCACCCACAGGAAGGATGTGATGGTGGTACTTTAGTGCTGGACTATAAAGGTCATGAGTCAACAACTCTTAGAGGCTTTCTCTTAGAGACTGGGGGAAGCAGCTTGCCCAGCACTCCCCAGCTCGTCAGCTGCAGAGGCAAATCTAGAGTGAGCATGTGTAAGTCACACACTTAACTACCATATTGCCTGATACGCTGCTGCCTCTGAGCCGCCTCCTTCATCCTGTACCTGCTCTAAGGATTTGGACTGCACACCTGCTCTGGGGCAGGGTGGCTGCATACTGAGTTACCCTGCTCCCTGGTGACTCTACCTGAGGACAGCACTGTCCCCAGCATCCCGGTGACCAAGGACCCAGTGCCTGCCCGGCTCTGCCCCAGGAGATGTGGGATCAATAACAGGTTGAGTCTCTCAGATACTTGTTGCATCTTCAGAACACTAGAAGGAGGTGGGTAAGAGATTGAAGGCCAGTGTGAAGGCTTGGAAGACTGATTAAGAGTGAGTTACCAGCCAAAAATGAGAAGGTAGAATGCAGGTGGAGAGAAAAATGGTATAATAATAATTATTTTTTTAGTGTTTTTTTTTAATCAAGTAGAAGCATGGAGGGGCAGGACGAGCACTACATTTGGAGCCAAATTTTGGCTTCTGGACAAGCTCCACTGTGACCTCCCTGAACCTCAGCTTCCTCATCCATTAGTTGAAACAGCAATGCCTGTCTTAACTCCCCAGCTTGGTGTAAGGCTCAGATCATGTCCCAGCTTGAAAACACCTGGTGAAGTAATCCACAAATTAAAGAGATGCTGCTCTGTCGATCGGAAGAACAGCTTCCTATTTCCACAGTAGCCTGGGGATAGATAATTCCACATTTTTTCTCCAGAATGATTCACATTTACGGACTTATTAGTGTCCAGGAAGAGCCTTGAAACAAAAAAATCGCATGGAGCTTGAATCCAGCCTTGTACTATGTATGACCCACACAAATAAAGTCAACCATAGGGACCTCAACAGCTTTGTCAGTGATCAGTCCTCTTATACTATACTATTTAAGGGAACATCAATACAATGATGTGATGATGATAACCTAAGACCTGTGGGCGCTCTAGTTCTTTGGGTATAATAAGGAAAAGAGGAAAAACTATTTTACTAACTATATTACCACTGATAATATTAGTTACAAATGATAATAAGCTTTCATTAAAAATCAGTTTGGATTTATCTGGGCAAGGAAATGCTCAGGGTCCTTACTTTGAGTTTTCCATTGGGAGGGTGTTTAAATATTGAAAAATACAAAGAAGATGCTACAGATAAACCAGTGGAAGTTTTGGAAGTTTGCTATTAATCTAAGGTGCCACAGTTAGTGAGTGGCTGAAGTAGGACTTGAACCCAGGTCTTTCCGGCTCAGCTCTGAACCACTGTTTTATGTTGTCTTATCTCAAGAGAATGACAATTTATTGCTCTAGTTACATCAAGAAGGGCATTGCACAAGATACACTTTTTCATTATTTTTGAAAACCAATTAACTCCCAAGCTCTATATTATTTGCTTTTAAGCAATAGTGATTAATAATGTGTCTCACTGATTCCAAGCCAAGCATTTCCCCCCTACATTTTAACATCTCTGAAATTGGATGCTTCTTACAAGTGATGGTGTATCATCATTTAATTGGCAGCATTTTTCTTTCTTAGTGGCATATAAAATAATGGTGCATCTCACAATTGATAGCATCTTAGATTTGATGAAATGCAGTAATAATGAATTGGTTCATATAAAGGACAGAGCAGTATGGGGAAACATACAGCATGCAAGTGTGGTACCATTGAGGAGGAACATTTACCTATTCTCCATCCCTTCTCCTATTACTTTAGTTAAGATATTTGGTTTATCTCAAATGAGCTGATCTCTTAGCTTTTCATCTCTTCCCTGTTCGATGGTCTTGAGTACCACAACCAGCATTTTCTTGTTAAAGTTCTTGTTGAAGAACTGTGAAGGTTATGAAGTGCTAAGCATGGGTTCCTAGACATGAACCTCAGGGTCTATGCAAGTCACAGATCTGCGTTCTGCCTTCTCTCTCCTTGTATCCTTCTCTCAGCCAGCTCCTGAAGGACTTGGATCTCAGGGTTTCCCAGAGTGTGGGATAATGATTCAAAATGACATTAGGTGGCGTACTAACATGGCCATGAGTAAACCTGAGATACCACATGAACAATTTATGCAGTTTAGAATTCTCTCCCACCCCTTGGGAATCCCTTGAGGAAGAATTCGTAGTTGTATGGTGGTGGTGGTGGCGGCAGGGGAAGCCATTAACATCTTGACATTCTCACTTTCTTTAGTAGCAAAGAGAAAGCAGGCTCAGACAAAGTATTTAGCTGGAGGCCCATGGTTTTGTTTTTATTTATTATCTTTATAGTTACCTTATCCTTGGAGGAAGTGACACTGGGCTTTTATTTATACTAGTGCCATAAAATTTCCCTTTAACATATATATTCTTTTGTAGAAACAGGGTCTTGCTATGTTGCCCAGGCTGGTCTCGAACTCCTGGCCTCAGGCCATCCTCCTGCCCTGGCCTCCCAAAACATTGAGATGACAGGTGCGAGCCACTATGCCTGGCCAAAATTTTCTTTTTTATGCCACACATTATCATTTAAAAAAATTATTTCGGTAAAAATTGAGTCAATTAAAAAAAGAATGTTAAGCGAATACTAGTACAGATGACATGTGGAAGTGGAGGAATCTGTTCGAAGTGTTTTCATTTCTCTGTGTGTTTGCCCATGCTGTTCCTTAATGCTAGGTGCCCTTTTCCCTACTTGCTAATAATGGAGCTCCTTTGCTTCTCCCTTTATGAAGCCTTCCCTGATCCCTCTAGTGAGAGTTAATCACGCATGCCCATAGGACATTGCTTAACAATTGATTTAGTATTGTTACCACGTAGTCCACAAGGGTGGGTATGTTACGTTATTCTTGTCTTATTTATCATGGTGATATAGTCATGCCTATGTCTATTTTGATTGGAAGCCTTTTTCAGGAACGGACCATTTCTCAATCTATTTCTGTGGCTTCTTCAATGGCTTCTATGTGGCTATAGAAAAGAATGAATGGATAGAATTGAAATTCATGTTTGCAATTATTTTATGCAATTTCCCCTCCTCCTGCAGATGCCTGGCTTGGTTTTCGACAGCTCATTTGCTTGACTTCCATTTCAGCTGCAGCATAAGTAGTAGTTATGGAGGCCTTTGTAGCACCTGCATTGTTCTTCAGCATAAATATTTTTGCAAGGAAGGTCGTAGAATCATCAGAAACCATTCATGAGGAAGTTAACCCTAAGGTAAAGCCAAAGAAAGGCCAGAAAAAGATGTGTGTGTCTGTGTGTGTGTGTGTGTGTGTGTGTGTGTGTGTGTGTACGTGCTGATGGAGCAGTAATCCACTGGGTTTAGAGCTGTACCTTCTGGTTGACTTCGCTCTTCATTTGAAGCCTGAAAGACAAAATTCAGTGACCAAAGATAATGGTAATCTAAGCAGAAAGAAAGAGAGATAAATAAAATACTTGCAGTTTTTATACTCGAGCAGTCCTGTTATCCTTTTCAGAGTCTTAGATAAGGAGCTTTGCTCAGCCTGCACGAGCTGAAGCAATGGGAAAGTGTGCAGAATTCCAAAGATAGATGCTGTTTCTGGAAAGAAGTCTGATTCTGCTACCCATATTATCTTCTGGAAAGAGAAAGGACAAAAAGATCTGGTACCACTACGCCATCAATTAAATTGGATTAATGGTGTTCTAAGTAGCTCCTAATAAAGCCCACTGTTTACTAATCTTATCTCTGTTAAGGAGGAATGATGTCAGAGTGCGCCTACTACCCAAGGGAAGGTGATAAAAATGGGAGGCAGCTTTATGGGAACACACCTTTTATCACCTGATGAGACTTTCAAAGCATATCTGGCTGCTTTCTATAAAAAGTAGCTCTGCTCGTTTCACAGCATACTATTCAAGAATATGAGGAGGGGGCAATAGTCATGAGGCATCATGGTTAGCCATCTGGCTTTTCTTTTCCTCTTTCCAGGATTCAACTGCAGTGAGGTGCAATCAACATGATAGTTTAATTGTACTCCAAGGAATGCTCCAGTACAATCAAGACTGACACATGATGGTCTATGAAGTGAGAATCTTTATTTAAAAAAAATGCCTTCACCTAGTTGTCAGTCATTTACAAAAGAGATTCAGGTTTTAGTGATTGATGGCAATTGGACACATATAACTGTCCTTCCCATGATAATTTTTTTCTTTGGATTTTAGTTGGCAGATTCAGAAAAAAAGGGAATGACGATAAAATTCTTACTATCAGATTTTCTATAGGAAAACCATCAGGTTTCTTCTAAGGCTTCCCTGGTGCTCTGGCAAAGTGAATTGAAATAATAATTAATTTGATCAATTTTACATTAAAAGCTAATTTCTGCTTGTATCTTCTGTGTCCTTTGTCAGGGCATAACCCTGTGGTTGACTGATCTTTAAAAGAATATACAGAGTATCTGTTTCAGAGTTCATTGAAAGTAATTTATGACTCACATGTTAAATATATGGGACAGTTGGTTTTGCTACAGCAATACAATTATTCTGGAAAAGAATTTTTGATGATGAAAATGAAAAAAAGTTAAAATAGTTATAATTTACTGTTTTGGAGGGCTGGGCAGCTGTTTTCTGCCTTGATCTGTATGCTAATAAGTCTTTTAAATGAACAGATTTATGAGATTATTTTAATTTTGATGTCTTTTTAATGCTTCATGCATTTTAAATACAACCTTTTAATAGTTTTTGAGATTGAAGAATTTAATTTTGTTTTATACTGCAGAAATAAATGTATTCTCAAGGGACCACACCACCATTATTGTAGTTCTTTCTTTCTTTTTTAAAATCAGCATATCCACTACATATAGCTCAATTTCCAACCAGAATCAATAAAGTTAGATTTCAACAAAGCCTTTTTCAGCTGGGGAGCTAGCAAATTAGAAGAAAGTGTACATTGCTAGGTTACAGAGTAACTGGTGCTAAATAGAATTTTTGTAGGTTTAGATGTGTATTTACTCCAATGAGGAAAAGATTTCTTGATGAAAAGGAGCCAACTTTATTTGGATGAGTAGTTAGAGATATATGTGGATTGAATATATATATAATGTGGCTTGTGAGCAAGAAATGGCCGAGTCAAGCTCAAATTTTGCAGAGATCACTGTTGTGTGTATATAAAACTACAAAATGATTTCAAAATACAATATTATGGATGATATTCACCCAGAAACATATTTTAAAAAAGTAATAACTGTCTGATACAATTAGAATTTTTGTAAGAAGTTCGTAAGATTTTACTTTTACCTTTACTTTTTAGTTGGGGAAAACCGTAAAGCTAAGGAAAGCTTTTATAGCCAAAAGATTTGAAGTACTCAAAACAGGCCTTTAAAAATGCAAACAGAAGGAATTGGTCTTAACTAAAAGCTTTTCTCTGATATTTTAAGGCAAAATTAATTACATTCCTAAGTTGCTTTAGACAATTTAACAGGTGCTAATTGAAGTTATCAGGGGGTCATGAAACTTAGATCTCCATATTATGTCAGAGAGATTTGAAAGTCAGAAAATTCTTGAATCAAGTTATTATTTAAAAAAGATGAGAGATCAAAATTGAAAGGCCACTAAAAATACCACTTCAAACAGTAATTAGTAACCTGGAAGTGCTCTTGATATAATATTAAATGAAAAGCAAGCAGGACACAACAGCGTACACAGTATCCCAGTGATGAGAGAAAGCAGTATATGATAATGTAAAAAAAAATTGTTATAAAATAATTGGCAGAAAGTGAATGACATTTTAAGTGGAGGTAATGTACATAAGTATATGTGCACATATGTATAACATGCATATACAAAACATTACAGTATTAACTTTATTTTGGGGTTGTGGAATTTAGCATGGTTTTTCACTTTCTTTTTCTTAATTTTCCACAATAAAAATGTTTTTATATAGTTCCAAAAAACTAATAAAATATATTTATTTAATAATATATCTGTATAATAATGCATAAAAGGGGCCAGGATTTATTATATAAATTGCTAAAAATTCTACCATTTTTGTTACAAGCATAGTATTTTCAAATAGTGATCTTCTCTTAATTTGTATTTGAGGGGTAAAAAAGTGCTACCTTCCTGTCTTGGGACTCTAATTTCATTTTGAAGCTTGAAACATAGACTTGTCTGAGGAATAATCATATTTCATGAACCCTTAGGATATGGCTGCTGAAACAGTTTTCACAGTGCTGCTTTTTGGAACTCTCTTTCGGTCGTTTTCTCTGAAAAAAATAAGTTATTTACAATTCATGCCTTGATTAATGATTACTCAAGTTTTACTATACCATTAAAAACTCCAAACCCATCTAAATTACTTTGTCAACTAAAAAAGAGGTCATAAACTCTCAACTAGTTTTTCCCCATTGGATCATATTGTGAGGACTGATGCTGTTGAGACCTTTTCCTCTAATTTGTAGCTCTAAAAAAAAGTCTCCCTTAGTCTTTAGCTAACATCTCTGTAGTGGGGAATCCTGTCATTTGAATTGTTCTCCTGGACCTCAGTTTCTTGAGCTATCTAATGGGTTTGAGCTCTGTCTCACAGAGTTGTAGTGTAATCAGAAAAGTTAATGCATGCAGATGATGCTACGCATGCAAAAGGCATAATCATATCCTTATTTATGTTATCATTATTAATAGTCACAAAGCCAGCCTCTCTCAAGGCCAGAACTCTGATTCTTCTTGTATCCTTGCAACATCTAATAATAATAATTGCTAACATTATCTAAGTGCTTATTATGCTCTAGGTCTAACTGTAAGTACTCTACAGCCATTAATCTCACTTATTGTTTGCAAGACCTCATGAGATAGATACTGTTATCTCCATTGTGCAAATGAGGAACCAGAAGCACAGAGCTTTTCTGTAACTCATTGAGGGTCTCCAAGCTAATGAAGTGGAGCTCGAATTTGAACCCCTCTGACTCTGGAGGCTCCTTCTAACCGTTATAGGCCTTTGAAGTAGTAGGCAAAATAAATCATTGTTGTATGAGGGGATGCATTATGATAGGTGCTAAGAAGTTCAGTTCTCATGGACATGTTGGGGAAACGGTCTTTGCTAAACTTAAAATGAAAGCAAGGCCTGTTAACAAAAGACTGATCCAACTCTACCTAAGTGGTAGTGTTATTTGTGTGTATTCAAAATTTTATTAAAAATATTTTTAAAATGAAATTATTTATTTTATTTACTACTGTAAATACTATTTAACTACAAATGCAGGGAAACTTGCTAATTTAGCACTTCACTAACACTTCATACTAGAGCTGTCTGCCATCTTTATTTCTTTGCTTTCAGGAAAATTGAAAAAGTATTTCTTTTTAAAAATTATTATTATACTTAAAGTTCTGGGATACATGTGCAGAAC